>APFE030779524.1:0-14768 GCA_000404065.3 Pinus taeda | reverse complement strand
ATATACATGTGTGCACATTGTAATTCCCTTTTCCTTTCTTCAATCTTTAGGCACCATAATAAGCTCCCCCAAAAAGAAAAATAAGTTTTTAAAGAATAATTATTTTCATACTAGTATGGGAGGGTTCTAATTACTTATTTCCTTTTTCCAACATTTATATGATGCCATGATAATATAAGATGGATAATTTTCTCATCCTCCAATGAATGATCACGGATATTAAGTCAGTGGGACTAAAAGAGTACTTCCAAAGTCATTCGTTGTGCGAATGCAAAGGAAACTGTTATAACTACCATGATAACAACATGGAAATGTCTAATAATAGAACTACAAGAAGCTAATATATTCCAAAAAAGACAATGAAAAATACAAAAAATGAATATATAGTGAAATCTCCATAAGAACATGTCAAGTGGTTATGGAACTAGAAGATGAGGCTGGAAGAGAGGGGACGGGAGAGGAGAGGTGTCGACATGCAAGCCCTCAATTATTGTGAAGGATCTGATGCATTATCTGAGAGGGTCATTAGGATAGTGCATGGGGTTTATCAAGGTTGACTTCGTAATCCCAGGATGGAGTCTAGGAGGAACCTTAGATTGAGGAGACCCATCTTTTCTAACAAAAGGCTAGGAGGAAGAAACTGCAAATAGAATATTGGTTTCATGGTAGAGTTTGGAGAGTGGTATTTTATGCTAAGGTAGTTTTTCTCTAGCATTCGGCCTTCTTAGAGTTTCTCTATTTGATGATCTAATGAAGTCTATCTTAAGCTCTACGATGGGAGCTCCTCTAAAGTGTCTTGAAAGTAGAACAACCTAGTAGGGGAGATTTGGAGGAGGGGGGGTGTGGAGGGGGATGAAGAAGGATTAGAGGATTCTTGATAGAGAGATGCATCGATGATTTTTATGTATAGATTATATACCTAAGAATCTCCATTAGAAAAGAGCTAAATATATCTATTTTGGATAATGAAATTTTTTGAAGAGGGAGCCACTCAGATCCTAGCAGAGGCATTAAAACTTCTCTTTGATCTTGTAGAAATGTAACATTTAAAGGCTAGCAGATCCTTCGACTTAGCCTCTTACAAGTGGGAAATTTGATAGATCCTATCTAAGTGGTGAAGGTCAAGATTGTTCTTTCTCCAAAGCTGATTGGAGCCCACACAAAACTAATCTAGGGGGAACCTGAGGGCATGCATCTATTTTTCTAAATGCTTTGGACTTGTTGATGCTTTAGCAGATTAATTTTCTATTCAATAGTTCACAATCTTATTGATCTCTTAATCTCTTTATGTTGGACTGATTGTCTATGCTTTTGACAAATTGTGTGCTAGGTAATCCCTGAAGGCTAAAAGAGACAAAATATTCTAACTACATTATTTTATTTTTTGTTATTATAGGGGTTGTCCATAGTCTAAATATTCTTGCACTATTGATGCAGGAGCATCTAACCCCCCCAATCAAACAAAGGAATCCAAGGCAGACGTGGACCATTGAGCTAAACAGGGGCACTTTTTGCTTAAAACAGAGCTTAAATGATGGAATGGATAAGTCTCTAGAAGAATTAATTAAATGTAATCTGCCATATGTATTCTATAGCGAGCTTTAGGGATTTAGTTGAGATATTTGAGGAAAGGATGTGATTGGATCCTTTACAGTGATCCGATCCAATGTTTCCATATAAATATATGTGTGATGAACCTGTGCGTTCTATAAATATATGTAAGCCTACAGGCAGGAAAAGAAGAAAAGAGGCCACGAATAGTTGAGGATTAGGCTTGTATGAGAGATAGAGAGTCTTAGACTATAATCGTTGTGTATTTTTATAAATACAAAGTTTGGTTTCGACCGTAGAGAAGTGTATTTCAAGTGTTGAAATTGTTATGAATTGGAATTCTGCAATAATTGTATGTAGGCAGAGTCAAGGCGAAGCATAGAGAGGAGAATGATTTAGAAAATTTGTAAGTGATCATCAAATCCAATTGAAACATCAGAGCAGTGATCTCGAGAGGAAGAGAAGTTGAGAGCTCGAGAAGTTGAGTTTAGAAGAGTAGTTAAGCAGCGGAAACAGAAGACCCGGAACCTTTGAAGAAACACTTTGAGGAGAAGCTAAACCATGGGAAGCTAAAGAATTAGTCGAAAAAAACTAAGCAAACAAAAGAGTGATGCAATAAGTTATCAAGTGCACAAGAGCCATTTGATCACATGGATCAACGGTCCAAATGATTTCTCTAAAGAGGAAGGCGAAACATTGCATCAGCAGAATTCTTTATGGAGATTAGGTCTTGCAACCCAAAATCCAGTTTACACTGAAAATTAGTGCAAAACACAGTTGGAGCTGAGTTCCATATGTGAAATATTATAGGGGCCAATTTATAGCCTGGCCTAGAGAACTGGTCATATTGGTAGTTTGAATAAGTCAAGGCTCAGTGTGAAGGAACGTTGATACGCCGAAAGAGATTAAGCGCTAATCGGCGATCGAAGGCATAGGAAGATCGGGAATTGGCGTTGGAAAGAGGCTTGCGATAATGTAAAAGCCCAATGGATGAGCAGACCCAACATCACTTTGAGCTACAACGTATAAGCTTTGAAGTCCGCTTTATATTTGTTCAGGCAGAAGGTTAAGGTAAATCCTTTGTATATTGTTAAAGAGTTGTGTGAGTGTTTAAAAGCATGAACATATAATTAACCACACTGATAGTCACATATCAGAGTCAGAGGGGTGATGAACTACATATGTGGTAAGGCCAGGGGAAATAGCCGATAGTGATTGCGATAAGCTTAAACTTCAAAATCTGTGCCGAAGCTGTACAGAAAGCAGAAAGGGGTATATTTGCATAGGCTTTCTTTGTAAACATATTTATAAGGAAATTGCACAAATGAAGGTTATTGTGTATAAATATACATATTAACCAAGCTTTAAGAGGGGTGGTTGATATATATGCGCTTATGCATTTATAACATTATGAAAAGGTGTTGAAGGGTTTTTAAATCCCGACAGAAGGTTTATGAATGAAGACTTTAATAAAGTCTTATACAAAGGCTTGAGATCTAGTTAAAGGTTCCGATAGAGAGGTTTTGGTGGGGTGATTGGGTTCCTATACAAAAGAATTGGTGGTGAAGGGCCTTAACCATATATAAATATGAAATTTTGACTCCTTTGTGAGTCAAATACCTGGGATAGTTGTGTTTATGCACTCTTATGCAATTTGTGGGTATGTGTGGGGGTAACCTTGTACCATTAGTGGTATCAGAGCAGATTTGTAATCACAACAGATTTGTATTAGAACAAAACTGGGGTTAGAGAAGAATTGTAAGTGAAACAATTGGGGTTAGACAGAACAGAAAAATTCTATGTGAAAGAATTAAAAGTAGAGTTATGTGTAAAGATGTTTACGTAGGCAAGAGGAGAATCGTATTCTAATATGATAGAAGAAGATACACATAGATGATGGGTAGTAATTCTAGTAGAGGCTTGGAATAGGCACGAATAGAGGATTCCTTAAAGGAAAGAAAAAGCAAGATTGCTTAATGCAAGTTCTGAAGGAAATAGGACTTGGAGACAAAACAGAGGACAATCCATTCAAGGAAGAGGAAGAATGGGTGAAACAATATCATACTGAGGTCTTGGAAGAGAGGTAATATGTTATGTTCTATTTTAAATTGAAAATGTGTGTTTATATATTAATGCACAGGTGACAACAACAAAAGCTGTGAGAAGGGAACTAGATGTGTTCTTGAAGACAGAGTAAGGAGAATACTCTGATAGAAAAGTGGTAGTGAACCTGAAGAATCGAACAAGAAATTAGACAGAGAGCAAAACTGAAGTGTTCTCAAGGGAGAGTGAGAGATTGTAGAAGCCTAGAAGGAGAAAAGGTGTTGCTAAAGGGGAGGTTCGAGACAGAGGACCCGTGCTTACCAAAAGATTAAGTGAGGAGAGCTTAGCGAGGTAAGATTGTAGCCAGGAGGACTAGTTGTAGCAGAAGCTTGTTGCAGATAAGTGAGAAGTTCATGAAGATAGAGGAGAAGAAGATGACTACTAAATTTCATAGCATAGGTTCAGAGAGAAGCCACAATAGAAGATATGAGAAGAAGGATGCCAAGGCAAATGGCAAGAAGATGGGTCAAGAGGAAATTGACCAGGAAGTTGTAGAGTTAAAAGAACAACTCAATGCATTAAGGAGAATGCTTGAGGAAAGTCAGAGACTAGGTTGGGTCTTGAGGAAAAAGCCAGTGAAGTGGAAAAAAATATAGAGAAGGCTACAACAAATGCAAGTGAAGTGGTTGATGGAAAAACTCAAGGAAGTTGAGTTGGGAATGGAAGATTCATTTGTGAACCAGAACAAGGTGAGATTCTGGGAGAAAGTGAAGATGAATACTTGAAGGTTGAAACTTCAAGTGAGGCCAAAGGGTCACATGGCTTTAAAACTGACAATTTGTGTATGTTTATAGGTAAGGCATCTAAGGAAGGACAATTTGCTAATATTTTCATGAAGAAGAAAGAAGACCAGCAGAATCTAAATTCTGTTTTGGAAGAAGATGAGATAGATAGATCTCATATGCAGTTGGAGAAATATATCAAGCAACCAAGTGAAGAGCTTGAGGAAATTGAAGAGGAGACCATCGAAGAATTTCTGAATCATATGAAGGATTCAGAACAACAGGGAGATATGATGGTCAAACCATCAAGTGAGACCACATAGTATTATGTTTTTAAAACTGATAGTTTGTGTATGATGACAGATATTTCAGGAGAAAAGAAACCTTTTGAAGATATCTTAAGAGGTAATGAATATATAGAAGCAAAAGGTGACCGAGAAAGCTTTTCAAAAGAGAAGGAATTTGACTGCATAAAAAAGAAAAAGTCTATGGTTGAGTCTATAGAAGTTGTCATGGAGATGAAGAATCAGGATCTTATTCTGATGAAGAATGAAGGAATATTGTCTCAGAAAGATAATCAAATGAGTTTGATTGATGTTAGTGATAAAAATCAAATGCAGGATAATGATAATGCAGATGATGAGACCATGATAGTTCTTGGAGAAGGTAAACAGTAAGAGACTGAAGGCAAGCTTGAAGAAGAAGCTATTTTAGCTAAAAACATAGTAAAGGATCATTAGTTCATCATGATGATAGGTGCAATGGAAATAACCATGGAAGTTGTTGATACAATCAACGGAGAAGGACATCTACTGAAAGATGTTAAGAAGGAAGAATTCTATGCAAAAGACATAGTAGAGGGAGAAAGAACACTAGTAAAAGAGTGTTTTTTAGAGGATGAACTTGAAACTATCTAAAGTATAAGGAAGTATCTTTTAGAAGATAAAAACTCTAAAGTAAAGGAGGATGAATAATGTCTCTTAAATAAGAGAAGCAGTGATTTATTGCAGCATAAGGAATATAAAAATGCATGGATGTGTGAATATGTGACAACATAGGAACAAGTTCTTGTGGAAGAAGAAGATGAAGTTCACTATGAAGAGTTGATATGTGGGTCAACAATTGAGACTTTTGAGCCTTATGTTGATGCCTCAAAAATCGCTGCAACAACATTGGGGGATAACCACCCGGTTCGGACCTTAAAGCAGCTCCTTTTCCGTTTTGATTAGTGGCTCTGACTAGTTTAACTAGGTCAAGTTATCTTTTCCCTATTGCTATCGGTTTATGATGTATCTTTAACTGCCAATAGACAAGGATATCAAATCACTTCTTCTTGCTGATTAGACAAGAGAATAACCCTTAAGCTGATTTGGGTCCAGTGTAGCCACAACTAAAATTTTGCCTCTTTGAGAAGAGGACTTAAAAGATTATGGAAATTACTCTGAATGCAAACTTATTCTATAATGCAAGAAAAATAAACTAATCTTAATCCTCTCTTAACTAGGCAGATATAGATCTAACCCAACCAAGAGCAAGATATTTAAAGTATTAAGATTTTAAATATGTCTTGTTTATAATGAATATCAAGTTAATGAAGTAGTTCAATTAACTAACATTATGGATACCAAAACACATCCTATTGAGACCTCTTAACTGAAATAATAAACAAACAACACTCAGGAAGTAGTTCACAAAAATGATATTGATTATCAAATCAATAAATCCAATAATTAAACAATAATATGTGGAAATAGTTCACAACACATTACCATTCAATAAATCAGTTTTACAAGACAGATTTATGAGTAAATAGTTACTCAGAAATCAGAAATTAATTCATAAGAACAGAGATACATAATAACAATATTAAGACAAATTACCCATATTGACAAAAGTGCACAAACATGAATAAAATGACACAAAAATGAAACTGATATTTGAAACAATAGTATTAAAAATACCAATTTATTGCATCCATTTCTCTGTCCCTGGTCTCCAACGACTCTTTACATTTCTTGAACTTCTGCCTTCAAAACTAAAACCACAATAGTGCAAACTTTGCCCATCATGCATAATTCAAGATACAAAGGAAAAATCCTCAGTAATCCCCAAATCTGAGATTTTCTCTCCTCTCTCCTACAACTCTAAATTCCTATTACAGAAGTGCGTTAGAAGTCCAAAATTGCAAAGGAGAGCAGCCCCTTATTACATTTTGTAATCTATTATTTATAATATTTGCAAAGGAATTCTTGATTAAAGTTTGTTGAAGGTAAATCTGTCAAATCCAATTTTATTTGCTCAAAAATTCTAATCTTCAGTTGTTGGGGTATTCTCATTAACTGAGATCCTTTTTTCCATATTTCTTCCATTGTTTTCCTGCAAAAATAAATCAAAATAAATTAAGATGCAATTAATAAAATCAAAATATCATTTCTGGTATTTAAAACAAATCCAATCAAATTCTATTTAAATAAATAATTGAAAATAAAATATAAGCTCTCTATTGATGCCTGGTATGGTTTAATTGGCCATGGGTATTATTGACGAATGGATCTGCAATTAGAAAAGACTTGGACAAATGAAAACGCAGAAAATGAATCAGAAAATTGATTTTGTTTTAGAAATTCAAAGCTTGATTTTCTGCATGATTTTTGACCCAATTAATGACCAAATCTATTAGTGAAACCTCTTCAGAAATGTTCTCCTTGATTTTATCTTTCCAACGAGCCGTCATGGCCTCATTTTGGCCAATTAAAATTCAGTCTATGAGCTTCCAAAGTTGATGAGTCAAATCTGGCATAAATCTGGAATTTTTGTTGGTGGGCTAAAAATCGGAATTTTTAATTAAAAATCTAATCCTAAATTATACTCTAATTATCTAATAATTAGTTCTAATTTAATTGTATCGGTGATAGGGGGTATGGAATGAGACGTGCTGATTAAAACCTCTGATTCGATCCAAAGCCCCGATGCGATCAATTTTTTATTATTTTTTATTATATATATTTATGTATTAAAAATTAAATCAATTATATTTAATATATTAATAAATTTAAAATTTATATTAAATATTAATTTTTTTTATTTTGGTTTTATTTTAATGAATTTTAGTATCTAAACTATAACCACTTGGAAAATAAAATAAGCTTTAGCCATTTCAAAATTCTAGATTTTCCAGATTAGTAATCAATTTTGAAATTGGAGTAAATTACTAAAATCTCGATACTTCATTATTTGGCTTAAAAATGAAAATGTTAGTAATAACTAACTAGGGGTTAAGATTTAAAATAAATGCATTATTCAACTAATTTATTTACAAAATGCAATATTGTACATTTTTTTTGCATTTTTAACCGAGGCTAGATAAATGACGAGACTTCAAAGGAGTAGCATTTTCAAACCAGTTGACCAAATGAGGTGAAACAAATGTCAATGGGAAGCTTATAAAGATCGATTCTAACAATGCAATCACAGGTGAAACAAATGTCAATGGGAGCTTATAAAAATCGATTCTAACAATGCAATCAAAACAAGAATCCAAAGAAAATGAAAAATTAACAAAAGCACAGGATAATCAACTAAATAAAAATCCTAAAAGGTGTTTAGCCAAAATATTTATAGAAATGGTCCCCATTATTTGAAGTGAACAAACCAATAATGGGGGGGGTTGTGTTTTTACCTCAGCACCTTATGATTTCCAAACTAATAATTTTTGTATAAATGTAGGAAACATAAGTGGTGATGAAACACTTGAAAAGTATCACAGGGAGCTTGAATTGTTGGAATATTTGATAGAAAATTTGGAGTATGACAGTATGATTGCAAAAGAAGAAGTTCAGTATGGTGGACAAGGGCAAGAAGGCATCATTAGGTCAGATGGTGTGGAAGAGAGACTAATAGGTAATCTCATGAATTCTTTTGAGAATTCGGAGCAACATATTGATGTGCTCACAGAGGAGAAAGAAACATTGCAGCAAACTGAATTGTTGCCAAAGCAAGATAAGGCACAACAACCTTGTGTTTTTTTCTTAACAAGTGTTTTGTGAGTACAGGTTTTGTTGCAATTGATGGAGGAGATTTGGCACAAGTGAACAACCAAATAAAGGGGAAAGAAAATAATTCTATAAAAGAATCCAATCCATGGAACGAAGATGTTAAATTGCTTGAGAGAGTGTTGAACAGTCATGACTTAGTCATGAAAGAGAATAAAAATGATAGGGAGGCAGCAAATAAAGCAAGAGTCAACATCGCAAGAAAAGTAAGAGTTAGAATAAGAGTCATAGCAAGTGTTGAAGCAAAAGCAATCAAACTAAAAGTTGGAACAAGAAAAATAGAAGTCAACAAGTAACCAAAGCAAAAGTTGAAGTAAGTAAATAAAACCATCAACAGATTGAAGAACTAGTGGACATCAACAACCTGAAGAAAAAAGGAGGCAGAAATACAAAGCAGAAAATTGACCAGTCCAAAGATGTACTAGAAATAGAAATTGAAGAAATGTGGTAGTTGATGATGAAGCAGACCAAATGGAGGAAGATGGTAGCAGCAGGAAGCAATATCAATTAGAACTTGAACCTGATTGACAAGAATAAGAAAATGGAACAAAAGACAGTAGAAGTACAGTAGACAGTAGCAACAAGGGAACAAAGCATGTGGACTGTTACAAAACAAAATGTGGTATCCACGAAGATAAAGACCAAAAGACACATGATCAGGAGATCATAAATACTTTCTACTTCGGAAGTCTGATGTAGGAGCATCTAACCCCCCCAATCAAACAAAGGAATCCAAAGCACGCATGGACCATTGAGCTAAACAAGGGGACTTTCTGTTTAAAACAGAGCTTAAATGATGGAATGGATAAGTCTCTAGAAGACTTAATTAATTGTAATCAACCATATGTATTCTATAGCAAGCTTTAGGGCTTTAGTTGAGATATTTGAGGAAAGGATGTGATAAATATAAGAGAGGACGTGTTCTAAAAATATAAGGACGTGTTCTATAAATATATGTAAGCCTATGGGGAGGAAAAGAAGAAGAGAAGCCACGAATAGTTGAGGATCAAGCCTGTATAAGAGACAAAGAGTCCTAGTTTGTAATCGTTATGTATTTTTATAAATTCAAAGTTTGGTTTTGACCCTGGAGAAGTGTATTCCGAGTGTTGAAATTTTTATAAATTGGAATTCTGCAATAATTGTATGCATGTAAAGTCAGTGGTGAAGCACAGACAGGAGAACGATTCAGAAAAGACCATTGAATCCAGTTGAAACATCAGAGCGGCAATCTAGAGAGGAAGAGAAGTTGAGAGCTCGAGAAGTTGAGTTCAGAAGAGTAGTCAAGCGGCGGAAACAGAAGACTTGGAACCTTTGAAGAAACCCTTAGAGGAGAAGCTAAACCATGGGAAACTGAAGACTTAGTGGAAAAAAACTAAGTAAAAAGAAGAGCGATGCAGTAAGTTATTAAGTGCATAGGAGCCATTTGATCACATGGATCAACGGTCCAGATGATTTTGCTAAAGAGGAAGGGAAAACATTGCATCAACGGAATTCTTTATGGAGATTAAGTCACGCAACCCAAAATCCATTTTACACTGAAAATTAGTGCATATTATAGGGGTCATTTATAGCCACGTGAAATATTATAGGGGTCATTTATAGCCTTATCGGGTTGGGAGAACTGATCGGATCAGCGATTTGAAGAAGTCAAGGCCCAGTGTAAAGGAACGCCGATATGCGATTGACACATATGTGTTCAAAGTAAGCTCAATTAATCTAGTTCATTTTGTTTAAACACCTCTATTATTGAGAGATCGCAAGTTCTATTCTCTAAAAACTCTTTGAAAAATCATCATCATCATCATATTTCAAAACATTCTATTAACATTGAATATCTATATTTAACTTTAAAGAAATTACAGTACGAAGTAAAAAATATATTAATATATTAAAACACTTGCACATTAATTTTTACATTAAAGAAACTATGTTTGCCTATTAAAAATTATATTATTATATTAATACATTTATTGAAACATGTGTAAGTTTCCAAAAATTAGCATTAAAGACATTGATATTTCGAAATGTTTGAATGTTTAAATTTACAGTCAAATTACATTGATTGAAATGTTTACATTTAAGTCAGCAAAATAAAGATTGAAACGTGACACGTTACCATGTAGAATCTGATGTATAGGAGAATAAAACAATAAAATGCTCAATGAGCAAGTATTTTGCAGTATGGTCATGTTTATAGCGTTCACGTTTATGGTACTATCTACAATATGATATGTGAAGAAAGTAAAGCCGAGAAATTTATGGTACTATCTACAATATGATATGTGAAGAAAGTAAAGCCGAGAAATGGTTGAGAGCCGAAGTTTAGCAACATTTAGAGAATGATAATGTGTACAATAGCATTCACGTCACGTCGAAGGTTTCAATTTACCATGTCCAAATTTCATTCCCACGTCATGGAAATGAGTGTATTGGAAAGTCCAGAGTCTCCGAAGCTCAAGTTGGTATCATATTCCAATGTTTTAGATGATGCACCAGGAACTGCAAGTGCCAGTCTAAATTGCCGCCCATCACTGGCTTCTTTGACTTGAGAAGAACAGAAGGACCAAAGTAACTGTATGGAATCAGTTTGCAGAAACCTCCTCTGCACCCTCTTGCCATCAGGGAAACGGACACCTAACCTACAGACGTTGACACCTTGTGGCTCCTCTGGGAGAGCTGGGTACTCTCGTTTCACTGCAGCTTTTTGTTGATTATCTCCATTGATTGCCTCTACTGCTTTTTGTTGATTATCTTCATTAATTGCCAAAGAAGCAAACTCAGCTAAAACGTATTTCCCTTGTACTATTTGTTCATGTGCAATATTATTATTAACATTTGATGTCACCCTTCTCCTGCGATGGCTGAATTCCTTGGGGGCCTTATCCATATAAGGTATCAAATCCTGTAACAATTGTTGTGGATCGATGGTTCCTGTCCAAGCTTTCATTTTTTGTCCAGTGATAGAATCAATAACGAGTGTTGACGGCATCTCACTCAAATGATAATAGGTGCACACCTTTCGCCCTTCTTCATGGTCGTCATAAATTTGCCAGAAAATGAAAAATGCACTAACAGTCTCCCTCACACCTTAGTTGGCCCACGTGTCTCTATTAAGAATATAAGAGCTGAACTCTTTTGGGGATTGTATATTTGCAATGACCCATTTTCCTTGGCCTGCAGCTTCCACCTTTGCCTGCTCAAAACTGCCTTTGAACATCAATTCGAATGGTGGGCGATACAGTGCTTCCAATTTATCATTGCCTTTATCCCAGAAAGCCCAGGAAGAATTAGGTTGAGTGGATTCTTGATCTCTTCTTCGTATATACTCATCATCGTATAATGCTTCCCTCTTAACTGGTAGTGGTGGGCGTACAAAATCTGTATGGTCACTGTACTCAGGGCTTTGCCCTTCCACTACTGGAGCATTAGTTAAATTAGAACTAGTAGAAGCCGATGGCAATTCATGATTATCAGACTGAGCATAGAATAACTGTATCGCTTCGTCCAGATTCCAGTTGGTTGCCTCCAAAAACTGCCGCGCCTTATGTGTCGATTCCCCAACTATTTCAACGAATGTAACAATCTGTTCCTGCTTCTCTGCCGAGGTTTCCATTGATCAATGAATTTTCTTACGAAGAAATATATAAGTTCAGATAGATCGTACAA
This sequence comes from Pinus taeda, assembly GCA_000404065.3. Classification (NCBI taxonomy): domain Eukaryota; kingdom Viridiplantae; phylum Streptophyta; class Pinopsida; order Pinales; family Pinaceae; genus Pinus; species Pinus taeda. Next base: position 2,674 of record APFE030779524.1, on the reverse strand, counting down.
AGAAATCTATTTCTTTATTTATGTAAAAAATATAGAGACCAAATACCCAAGACGCGCGAAAGCTTGGGCTATAATATATATCCAAAGTAGCTTTTGCGGATTATGTGACAGAAACAGACCCCACTCTTAATACGTACTCGTTTAAATATGTGTATTAAATATATCGTTTAAAAACGAGATTAGAGCTCACGACCAAACGTCGGCTTAATTAAGTTTTTAAGAAGTGAGGGATAATTGAATTATGAGAGTAACTGCCCGTTGCAAATCTAATAATATAATAATTGGGTAAGTCTCGAATCATTCATGTGTAATTGCAAATCTAACATCAAAATCAATATCAATATCATAACCTGCAAAATTTGGAAATAATTATATGACATTGAGATCAATGGTTTTTTTTAAATATTTTCATTAAAATAAAAGTTATGATCTAGAACTTATAGGTTATAATAGGTCATCCTTTTCTAGAACTTTGGAAATAATTATATGACATTGAGATCAATGCTTTTTTTTTAAATATTTTCATTAAAATAAAAGTTATGATCTAGAACTTATGGGTTATAATATGTCATCCTTTTCTAGAATAAAAGAAGATAAGATTTATGTAAAATAAAAATAAACATTGCATCTACTATCTTTTTTGCAAAAGATTGTAAAGATATATTATTTGTTAATTAATTTTATTTTATTAAATAAAATAATATTTTTACTATTTTTAGTATTTAATAATAATTAATTACATATATATATATATATATTTAAAAATTAATTATTAATATAAATTGATTTTATGAACAAATGTATTCTCATGTGATTTAAATCTAGTTTTTTTTCCTCTTAAATAAATTGATTTTATTTTGTCCAGAAACACTTTCGAACTCAGTATGGTATGGTAGAGATGTTGTAACATAATGTATGTTAAAAAAAAAAATACTTTATAAAAATAAAATAAAAATGACTCATAATATTGAGAACTCATGGTATTTATGTGGAATATTAACCTTTTTAAAGAGATGAATTTTAATTGTGGATCTACCAAACACTTAGAGGGATCAAACGTTCAAACCTCTTCTAAAGTGAAAATATATTTGATCCCTCTCATCTCTTGGTAAATCCGTAGTTAGGATGGATCTAGACTACTTTTATAAAATCTTAAACTAAGTATATACCTTATTATTTAATTAAAAAAGTTTCATACATATCTATTTGGGTAATAAGCTCATTAATAAATATTCAGCTTTTGAATACATATCTTTAACAAATTCAAAACGCAAAATCGATTATACAATGAAAAATCATCTTTATAATGAGTAGGTTGTGTGGGGACTATAACAATTAGTATGGACTATAACAATTAATTGATCATTCATTCTATATTAGTTTACTCTTTGACCACAATCTTTTTAATGTTCACCAAGCTTTAACATATGACAACAATATTTTTCACCAAATTCATTTGTCATCTTGGCACCAATACCCTTTTCATGCACATCCAAACTCATGTATTCACACACCACGTTCATGCTTATATATTTCATGATCAAATAAATCTATCAATCTCACGAGCATCCTTACCCATATGTAAAACATATTTACCACTCAATCAATTTTAAAACTATAATAAAATATACGGAGCAAGTATCCTCTCTCTAAGCACTCATTATCTTTGATAAAATATTCACATTGTTTCCTTATAAGATGCATACGTTATAACATATGAGATCTCATGAATTTCATTCTCTTCTTTAATAAAGGCACTTATTTCAACATAATAATTGAGGTACAAGTTCTCATATTAAAACCCAAGGCGTATATCCTCATATCCATGACCACTCACGCAAATTTAAATTATCACAATGATCAATCACAAACCCAAGACCCTTCAACACTCCTTCAAATGCGACTTTAAAATCTTCCTTTAACACTCAATCTCTTCTTGATTACGGTAGCGTGGGAATTACAATTTCAAATATCATTCAAAAACTAACTCATCATTTAACAATTTCAAAGCAAATACTTATACAACGAGTTTCCATTCTTAAACAATGCAATTTCTGAAACAATACCCAAATTAACATACCTCAACGTAATTTCCAAGAATGACCATGATCCCAGCCAAAAATCGACTGTCATATTATTTATACATAAACAGAGAATTTTGAGTTCTTCCAGTGAATCGCCAAGCATTGTTGCTAGGACACACCCTACAAAACTTTTCCTGTAACCAAATTCTGGACCTTCTGATCCGGATTTAAACAGGAACGCAATAGATTACAGAGATAACCATAAATACAGAGATTCGATAACCATAAATAAAGAGATGCAGCAGAAATAACACTTCATTTCATTAATGGAAAATACCGAAATATGCTTACAACCAGAATTGGAAATAAACCAGCTAGGACAATGGTAGCTTATCTCTGAGAAGAGATGTGCGGCTAAATGTCTCTGAACTGTTCCGAACTTGTGTTACAATGAGGCTCGAAGGCCTATTTATTATTGAGAAACAATGGAAAACCCTTCACATTCCAAAACCGACCCTTAGAAGATGAAACGCCAAATTGTGGGCCCCGTTTTGGGTAAATTGGTACATCAATTTCCCGGGGTCGTAACTTTGGCAAACGATCTCCGTTTGACGCGTACAATAGCTCATTAGAAAGATCTATTCGAGAAC
>APFE030779517.1:0-16495 GCA_000404065.3 Pinus taeda | reverse complement strand
TTGTGCCTCTCAAATACCGAAGCACCCATTTCACTGTTGACCAATGTTCTTTACCCGGATTTGCCATGTACCTGCTGACAACCCCAACTGCATGTGAAATATCTGGTCGAGTACAAACCATCGCATACATTAAACACCCTACTACATTAGCATATGGAAGAGACATATAACCCTTTTCTTCATCTGTATTAGGACATAAACTCGAAGAAAGCTTAAAATGGGAAGCTAAAGGGATCGACACAGGCTTCACATTGTTCATACCAAACCTCAAAAGTATTTTCTCAACATACTTCTGTTGTGATAGCCACAGCTTACCATTACTCCTGTCTCTGAAAATCTCCATGCCAAAATCTGTCTTGCCGCTCCTAGATCTTTCATATCAAACGTCCTTGCCATCTGAGTCTTTCAACCTGTTGATTTCTTCTATGCTTTTTCTTGCTAAAAGCATATCGTCAACATACAATACAAAGATAATGAATATTCCATTTTTCAATTGTTTGAAATAAACACAATGATCATATTCACTTCTAACATATTTCTGACTCAACATGAAAGAATCAAACTTCTTATACCACTGCCGAGGCGACTGCTTCAGGCCATATAATGACTTCTTGAGCCTGCAGACAAATTTCGCATTGCGATGCTGAACAAACCCTTCCGGTTGTTCCATATATATTTCCTCATCTAAATCACCATGTAGAAATGCAGTCTTAACATCTAACTGCTGCAACTCCAAATCAAACAAAGCCACTAATGCTAACACATTTCTAATTGAAACAATTTTAACCACTGGTGAAAAAATCTCATGAAAGTCTATGCCAGCTTTCTGAGAAAACCCTTTTGCAACCAGCCGAGCTTTGTACCTGTCTTCCGTATCATTCACACCCCGTTTCAGCTTGAACACCCACTTGCATCCCACAGTTTTTCTGCCTTTCGGAAGCTCCACCAGATCCCATGTGCCGTTTTTACTCAAGGCCATCATTTCTTCCTTCATGGCTGCTTTCCATTTGTCACTATTTGAACCTTCTACAGCGTCCTGATAACACAAAGGTTCATCATCATTAGCGATCAAAGCAACTGAATCATCATACCTTCTCGGACGGCGTTTGATCCTTGTAGATCTCCTTAAGGATGTTTCTGGTGCTTCCACAATTGGCTGTCTATCCTCTGTAGGAACTTCTTCATGATCGCCATCTGAAACCTGTTCATGACCTCCATCTGATGACCTGTTCATGACTAGAATCTGAACTATGGTCATTATGACTATCATTAGAAATGCTGTCAAACTGAATATGCTGGAAATCAGATACATCATCATGTTTCAATCTACTATCTACATCTAACTGTACAAGAGAGGATTTATTAAACTTTACATCTCTGTTGATGATGATTTTGCGGGTAGTAGGATCCCACAATCTAATCCCTTTGTTCCATCACCATACCCAACAAAGATATACCTTTTAGACTTTGGATCTAATTTAGTTCGCTGATGTTTAGGCACTAGAGCATATGCATCACAACCAAACACTCTGAGTTTAGAATAGTCACAAGGGTGTCCTGTCCATACCTCTTGCGGAACTTTGCAGTCTATTGTCGTTGATGGAGATCGGTTTATCACATAACAAGCAGTTGCCACTGCTTCCATCCACAACTCCTTCGGCAACCCGGCGTTACTCAGCATACACCTTGCTCTCTCTAGAAGAGTCTTGTTCATGCGTTCAGCAACTCCATTCTTCTGAGGAGTATAAACCGTGGTCTTATGTCTCTCGATCCCTGCATCCTTGCAATAGCTATCAAACTCTTTGGAAGTAAACTCACCACCATTGTCAGTTCTTAAAAATTTTATTGTTCTACCAGTGCTGTTTTCTACCAATGCTCTAAACTGCTTGAAAACTGTAAACACATCAGACTTCTTTTTCAACATGAAGACCCAAACTTTCCGAGAAAAGTCATCAATGAATGATGCAAAATAAGACGAACCACCAAATGAAGCTATAGGAGCTGGACCCCACACATCTGAATGGATATAATCAAGTATACCTTTACTAGTATGTTTGCCTGTTTTAAACTTTTGTTTACTTTGTTTACCAAACAGACAATGTTTACAGAAATCCAATTTTCCAGATCTTAGATTAGGAAGTAACTTTCGGTCAGCCAAAAATTTCAATCCTCTTTCACTCATATGCCCCAATCTTTGATGCCATAAGTGAATGGAACTACTGTCATGTTCAGACACAGACACATGATCTGACCCAGTTCTACCTTCTAATTGAAATAGATTTCCTACTTTCTTAGCCTTCATCACTAGTAAGATACCTTTATAAATTTTCATAACTCCACCTTGAATTACAGTTTTATATCCATTTGAATCAAGTGCTCCTAATGAAATCAAGTTTTTTCTTAAATCTGGTACATGCCTTACATCAGTTAATATTCTTGTTGTCCCATCAAACATTTGTAGTTGTATGCTCCCAATCCCAACAATATTACATGTTACATCATTACCCATGTACACAACACCATCATCAATTGATCTATATGTTTTAAACCAATCTTTATGAATACACATGTAGTTAGATGCCCCAGAATCTAACAACCAATGTTGATCATGTTTTGAAACATTAACTGACAATACCTCATCACTCATACCTGAAACTGAACCTGTATCTGTGGTATTGTCTTCCTTCTTTTCTGTCGAAGAGCCCTCTTTATCAGCCTGCTTTCGCTTCCAACAATCCTTTTTCAGATGTCCAGCCTTGCCACAATGCCAGCACTTCATCTTTGGCTTCTTTCCTTTGGACTTTGAACGAGAGTCACTATGCTTTCCCCCGGAGTGTCTCTCTCGTGAGTGACCTCTGGCCATCATTACCTCTGATGTAGATGTGTCTGGATTCGACCTCTTCCTCGTCTCCTCAGCCAACAAGGCTCCAACAACATCGTCAAACTCAAGAATATCTGATGTACTAAAACTTATGGAAGTAACAAAATGATCCCAGGATTTCAGGTAAAGAACATAATAAAGTTATCGCCTTATCCTCTGAATCAAATTTTACATCTAGACTGTTTAATTGCACCAACAAGGTATTAAAAACATTCAGGTGATCAGCAATTGAGGTACCTTCTTTCATCCGCAAACTGTAAAGCTGCCGTTTCAGGAGAATTCGGTTTGTCAAAGATTTCGTCATGTAGAGCTTCTCAAGCTTCGACCACAGGCCTGCAGTGGTTTTCTCTGACACAATGTTAAACAAAACATCGTCCGCCAGACATAACCGAATTCCGCTCAGAGCTCTAGCATCCATCTCATCCCATTCATCCTCCGTCATGGAAGCAGGTCTTTTGTTTTTCCCCAACAGTGCTTTTGCCACACCTTGTTGCACCAGCAGATCGTGCATCTTCACCTTCCAGATTTCAAAATTATTCTTGCCATTGAATTTCTCAATTTCGAACCGGGCACTTTGATTTTTGGCCATCTTTTATCAGCAAAAAACAATAATCCCCAATATCCAACCAGCAATAAAAAAAAATTGCCTATGCCTTTGAAAAATTTCTGCCTATGTCTTTGTACTTATGCCATTAAAAAAAAAACAATCTGCCTTTGCACTCATTTACAAACAAAAATGGCCTATGCCATATACACTTAAAAAAAAATATAAATCCTTTTCAAAAAAGGCTTCAATATCCTTAGAACTCCTTTTTGTGTAATGGCATAAAAAATTAATTCTTTCTCCACCACATGCGTTCACCAAAATTACATATATATATCCGTGTTGATTTAATACATATATCCACTATACCCGTACCAAAACTAGATTGGATGTGTAGATATTTAAGAGTTCTTGCACTTCTGGCCGGACGATTGATTTTCACAATCTATGTCAGGCAAGTCTTCAAATATAAATCATACCCACAGCAGATTTAAATCATACCCACGCTGTTTCTTTTAAACCTATATATATGTCAGTGCTGTTTTAATGCATCTACACCGTTTTCAATTCAGATCCACACTGTTTTCCAAACAACATATATCCATGTTGTGTTTAATCCACCATTCAACATTTTTCCATTACGTTAACTCACATGTGTTTCAACCTTTTTCATTTTAAAACATATATGTAAACTACAACGCATATATCCCTTTGCTTTAACATATATATGTCAAACAACGTAGTGTTTACAGCATATCCATGCTGAGTTTTAAAATAAAAATATATATATCCGCTGGTCTGTAAATCCAAAACCAAACATGTGCACAACTATTTAAAACGCATGAGAAATGTAAATACCAGGCAGCAGCTGGTCCACGGTACCACGCACCCCGCTCGAGTACGCACCACGCTGTTTTATAGCATGTCCATTCCACGCAGCAATCTTTTAATCCACCAAGCAGACGCTGGTAATTTATTCACGCAGGTCCATACTGATTCACATGCACGCAGCGCCTCCAGACAGCAAAAAAACGACCTCAGCTTGCACCTCCAGTATGCAAGTCCAATCTTGCCTCCAACATGCTCTGATACCAATTGTTGGATCAGGTGCATAGCTATTTAATAAACACACAGAAGAATTAACACAACAGTCAAGCACATAAACACAATATTTAACGTGGTTCACCCAACCAATCTGGGCTACGTCCACCAAACATAGGCATCATGAATATATTAAATAAATTGGAGATTACATCAATAAATCCTCTCAAACTCTCTTCCAGCTATCCGTATGACAACCTATTTTATAGTAGAGAGAATCTAACTGCTCTCAAATCAAATTTAGGATGCATTAATTTGCTCCCAACAACCTGGAGATAATCCAGCAACAGATTTCCTATTGTTGTCACCTACAGAGATTTCTGCCTACTTGTCTCAAACAGAAAATCTCAACATATATGGATTGGTTTTATTCCCTTTTAACAACATGTATTATGAGGATTTGAGTCTACTGTTTATAAAATATGTACTTGTAACTTGACTACTATGTATGATGAGGATTTGAGTCTACGATTTAGAAAATCCCTACTTGACTACTAAATTAAAGTGCTAATGTTTGTGAGCGATGGGAATAGGGAATGTAATTTTTAATATTTCAATTTGGTGTCTCTCAATTTTCTTAGATTTCCCTTTTTTGAGTTCCTCAACCCGATTTTGTGTCTTCTATAGAAAAAAATCATCCATTGTAGAAATTTTTGAAATGTTTTCCTAAAAAAAACAATTCATAAATATTTTAAAAGTAGAAATTATAGACCCTCAACAACATAATATTATTTACTTTATATTTATGAAATGTAATTTTCCTCTAATATTTTATACGACCAAAAGGAATCTCTTGCATTACATGTACGTAGTGCCTTCCTTTCTCTTTTAATGAAGCCTTTACATCTATTGAGGTTATCATATTTTAATGTCTCAATAGAAGCCTGCAAAGAATTTTTCTATCAAATTTAGTTTTTCGATCATTCCAGGGGTTGGATATATTATTTTTCATTTTGCATAACACTGTGGTAGAGATGTTATTATTCTACGTAGAAAGGATTAAAATTTATCTTATATGATAAGATATCTAATATTTAACTCCTTATATTCAAAAGGATTAATATTTGTCTTATATTTAACTCCTTTTAGAAACTATGATCTTCATTTTTGTGAAAACAAATTATCTTTTGTTATTAGACTTCTGTGGATCTCTCATCCATTACCAAGTTTAGATTTAGTGCTAATGGTGTATGATGAAAATGATGCTCATGGTTACGTAAAAGGTTGGATTTTATAGTTTGGTTATGTATGTGATATATAATGTCACCTAATCCATGAAACTCCAACCCACCCCATGGTCATGAGTTGTAGTATAATTAAAATATGGCTCATTCATTAGATCATTAAAAATTATTAGATCTTAAGAGATATAGAGCTTGGTTTACTGAATACCAAAGAAATTTTGTGTCATGTCTTCATAATTTCTTTCCTCTACGTTAGTTAAAACAAATTGATGATATAGGAATAGAGAATTGTGTTGAAATTATTGCTTAAAATGATTTCATGGTTTGCTTTAATTATATCATTAAAGCATGTAAGGAAGGGGATATTACTTTTGTAACATCTCATGGTAACTTTGTAGGAACATGCATGGATTTATGATTTTTTTTGGAATTTACCAATGTGTAACATTCTAAATTACTTTCTATATTCCCTCAATTATCATTAGAATAACCATCATCATTACATAGAGAAATATTTAGTAAAACCATAGTGAGTTACACAACCATTAATTGTTATTGTTGTAGCATATTAACTTAAATTTCCTTCTATAAGTATGCATTAGTTCCATGAATCTTTTAACTCTGTTAGTAAATAACATACTTGATAATATAAACATCACATAATGAAAGGAATTAACATTATAAAAATGTCACAATGAACAATCACCTAATTAAACATTGATATACCCTCGAAACCTCATAGGGTGAAAACCAACAAACATTTAATTTGATTATTAAACGCTCATGAGGGTGTTCACGCCTCTGTCAAAGGTTATAAGGGAGTCCATCCCTTCACCATTGTCATCAAATATTACATAGAGAAATCATCTTAAGTGCAACATAACTAGATTTAAGCTATTATAATCACCATTTGTTTTTTAATTCAAGTTAGGACCATTGGGGCTAGGCATCCCATAAGTTGCCATGGTCATGTTACATTTTTGAAATATAGTTGTTGATTTTTTAGGGAGCTTAAAATCCTTCAATAATCCCACAAAAAATATTACCAGAGCATGGAAGCGACCTGATTGATAGGGCGTTCAGCTTAGGTCCAGTGCGTACGATACTCTTTGGGGCTACCCGACCCATCTAGTGCTTGGTATTGGTAACTGATTACCAAGAATCTAAAGACTCGAATTCTTACGTGGGATGAAGGTACTTTAATGGCCAAAATATAGGTCATTATTTCCCTATAAGTGACAGTGCAAGCAACACTTGAGCGTCATTTCCATTACCTTGGTTGATTCTTCAGTGGCTGGAAGGCGTCACCAGTTCTTTCAGGACGTTGACCCAGGACCCATTAAAACATATCTCTAAAAGGCCTAGTTACTTTTAGAGTGGTAAGGATGAATAGGTATTCTTAGTAAATTGTTTCACATAAAAAAAAAAAAAAAAAAAAAAAACGAAAACCATTTTTTGTTTTATTGATCACATAGGCTAAAGTTAAAGGGAAAGTAACCTTTTTATTTTTCACTTTGTTTTATGTATGTGATTGATTTGATTTTAAGAATCATCTCCTTCCCTTACCCTACACAAATTAGCACACACCCTAGTGAAGACCATAGGGGACCCCATGACTCCCCATCGATCTAGACATTTGTAAACATCCCCCATTACTGGGAGGTGTGTTAGGACTCCCGCCATGTAGGCATAGAGGACGTCACACAACCACCATTATAGGATCTTCCTTTATTGGTTTATATTTTCTCGGGACCCCTTCCCATCAAAGAACACTCTTCATGACCCCACAGTGGTACCAACATGCTACCCCTTTAGGGGGTCTACATACCACTCCTCTGGATAGTCCGCGAGGCACCCATTCAGGTAGTTCTCTTAAAACTTCCACATAGAAGACTCCTTTACATATAGTTATCCAAAATCGTTTCATGATGGTGGATAACTTGTAGATATCAGTCTTATCTTCTTTAAACCTACCAGATTTAAGCAAGCTAACTAATGACTTGATCGCCCATAGTCTGAATTGGCCACCTATGCCCACCAAGCTCCCTTCAGAAATTCCAAAATTCGAAGGCAAACAGGGAGAAGACCTAGGAAACCAAGTCATGACTTTTCACCTGTGGTGTTCATAGAATAGTATCATATATGATACCATTCAATTACAACTATTTCAACACACCCTTACTGGGCCTTCATTGAAATGGTACATTGACCAACATTTTGCGTCACATGGAAAAATCATCTTAGCAGCTACAACTTTCCTCACATTTTTCCATCTCCTTGTTCATCATGATTCGGTCCTAGAACTCCTCAACTACTTCAAACAAACACCTTCTACCCATATATCATAGCTTGGGAGGAAACATTGTAGCTTGTGTACAACACAGTTTGAAGAGAAAGTCCTCCTCTACTTGTTTTTGATATCCCTAACATCAGAAATTTTAAAAGATGTGGAAAATTCATCCCCACATAACAAGGAATAAGCCATTAGAAAATCTCAATAGTTAGAGCTTATCTACACCCAGTCTGGATACATCTATCATGTGCCTCCCGATGCCCCCCACCTAGAGACTTATAAAGAGACACAAGGCACATCCAATTCAACTGATGGATTGATTTGGTCCATAACCCAAAACCAACTTATAAACACCTACCAATACCTTGGATACTCATTCAGTGGCCAAGTATATGATGCTACGCAAAATGTGTCACCACTGTAGCATATAGGATATTACCCTGATCAACCCACACCGATGCAAAATATGGTTATTAGGGTTAACCAAAATGAGCCCCCTCATGGGGGCTCATATCTTCCCCCATAGGGAAACCAACACTCCTCTTGGCATACAAACGTAATGTCCTCTTCCCAAAATCCATATACCAATTAGGGATAATAATAGAATAACCCACCAATGCGAAATAACGTAAGAGTTAATATAGTGCAACCTTCTCTCGCTCAACAACAACAATTAGAGGAGCAGCTAAACCTAGCTAACCTGCCTAATGTTGCTGAGAAAAAATAAAAGAGAAAATGAAAGGGAGAACCCAAAAACAGTGGGAAAAAACCACCAGTAACTCCCACGGGCACCAGTAAGGGGCAACCATAACCGAAATCAAAACCAAGTATCGACCAATAGCATCCCACAGAACCAAAAAAAGAACACAAGTCTACGGACTAATCATTCATGTACTAAATGTGTGGAATACAATGATTACTCCCATCATTGTCCTCAACTCCCTGAGTTAAAAAGGATACATGAGAATAGGGGAAAGGAGGTCAACAAACTATAGTAATGCAATGCCATTCACCCATCAGGCAGTGGTTAACATTAAAAAAAAATCATCTCACCCACATCCTTATGGAGGGAACCCCCATAACAATTGTAATCATGACACTAGAAGATATCCTCTTGAAAAAACAAAATAGAAGTCATGAAGCTCTCCTAGAGCCCAACCCTTCCACCTTGACCATGGAAATACCTAGAGGATTGTTGAAAATTCCTCGAATTCCTATAGAACCTATGCCAAATATGGTCAAAGGACCTTTACGACGAGCATGACATAACTCGAAATTTTCTCATAGATACATCATAGTTGATGATTTAGCACAATCACCATCAGCTATGTCAACATCGGAGGTCCTACAAACATACCCAACCCAATGGAAAACCTTACTTTCTGCTCTAGGTGCAATTAACCCAACTGATTCTCACCTAATGGTCTTCAACTTGGGTAAAGCTATGCCATAAATACCATAAGCCTTTTCTTTCAAAATTCCAATCTCAGTCCAAAACATCACCATACATCGTTGCATTGTCGACGAAGGGGCATCCACATGTATAATGTCCAAATTTGTTTGGCAGAAACTGGGATCCCGCAGAGTCAAGCCTTTTGACATCATGCTTAAAGCATCTGACGAGTGCCCTTCAGCCCCCATAGGCCTAAAGCTTACCGTGTCAGTACAACTAGCTGATAGAACCATCCTAATAGATATAGAAGTACTATATAACCAATTACAATACAATATCCCCTTGGGCGGAAGTTACATGTACGAGATGTTAGAAGTATCCTCATCTGTGGTCAAGGTAATGATGTCCCCCCATGACGGAAAAATCATTACAATATATAAACTCACATATTATGAGAAGAAGACATTACCTGCACCTGACGAGCATACTACCTTTAGTCTCATCTTCTCACGAATGGATCACCACTTATCTTGAAATCAACCTTGGCCAATTTAATTCATCAACACCCTTAAGGGCATTCCCAGGAGACCCTCCACGGATAGAGTAAATTCCCCCAATCGCAAGAGTACCGATGTGCATGAAAACCTCATCAAACACCCCCAAAACCCAAGAACCAATTCTGGATACTAACAACAATTTTGTTACCAATTTAACTTTCTTACCATTTTCCATCACTCAAACACCCTTCTTATTTTCCCCACCTGGTTTTGTCTCGCACCAAGTCATCGCAAAGCTCTCATTGCCCATATGGCTCTCGTGATACTAGTTTGGTATTTGGCACCTCAGGCCACATCAACAAGCTCAGGAATCACTACAACGAGAATAAATCCTATTCCTCCTCAATGTAACATGACACCACAAGAAGGGCCTACACAAGAAACACCTACACCACAAGTAGTGCCTGCACCAACACCAGTCAGTGCTAGAACAAGGGATAAGAAAAAAGGTAAAAAGGTGGAATCTTCATACACTCCCTCCTCTAGGATCCCCCAACCCTGTGCCCTGTGTGAAACATTTGGGCACCCCACCAATAGGTGCCTTGAGTTAAACGAGCTCAAAGCACTTTTGCATACCCCAAATTCTCTAATAAACCCTCTTGCCCCTATCAGAGAAAAGAGCACATCCATGAGTCATAGGGTATTGTGGACCAACCACAAATGCGCCATATGCATAAAATACAAGAATTACACTAAGTTACCGTGAAATCCCTCAATATTGAGATGCGTTAGGTGGACTCACCCACAACAATTCCCCATTACTCTCAACACAGGATGGATCCAAACAATATTTTTTATGTTGTAAGGGAAGAATATTCTTGCTCCTATCCCTCGTGTGGTCCATCAACCTCCCACACTGATCGAAGGAAACCTGAACCAATAACACCCATACTAGCTCCCACTTGCGATTTATGAAACGTACAAGATCATTTGATCATCCAATGTCCTAAATTAAGGGCCTTTATCCAATTATATATAGTTACGTGTGTCACTCAAAAATCTAGATGCAAGCATAAACGTAATACTTTCCAAATTTGTGATGGGCATCATAATGTGTGACATTGTCCCCACCTTTATCGATTTCATTCTTTGTTACAATTCATTCGGTGATTTATTACTGAGAATTCTAATTTAGTTGGATCAAATATCAGACCATTAGATCATACCCCACCATAAGGGAATGAAGCATATAGGTTTGTCTTATGTGTGTTTGAGGAGAAATGACCGCCAACAGTGCACCAAGGCCCCCATCATGACATCTCCTATCACCATCATCAACTAGATCGGGAAAAAAATAATCTAAGGCCATCTAGAAAAAATATCACTCCTCACATGCACCCTATGTGATAAACCCAACCATTTGGTAAATCAATGTCGTGAATTGAGTAAGTTTAACAACATATTTTTCGTAGTGGTCAGAATTTCACAAATCCATCTCTCCAATCAAGATAAAATCAAACATTTCTATTGTCTCATCTACTCTTAATCACAACATATGAGGAATTGTTAGTACCTTCCATGTTTTCGCACAGCGAGAGTAGCACTAAGTAAAACCCACACCAGGAAGTCAATTCACGCCAATACCAAGATCGACAGATGGATACCACCCTAGGATGTCCATAGCATGATGTCAAATAGGTTTCAATGTCTCATACTATGAGCAGTACCACCACACACACTATCGATTTGGTTATTTCTAGTCCGATGTGCAATATTTGTACCAGCAACCCTCATAGCACTGAGACATGTAATATGCTACAAACATTTCGGCAGCTTAGGATTTAGCATCAAAATCCTATTGAGGAAGCTACTTTTTCCCCTTGTATACCAACAAGAATGAAAGAACTTATTACCATGTAGAATCAAACCACCATATATAAAATTATACCACCATCAAATGCTGATGACACGCAACACCATATAAGATTCATTTCCTCATCTGTAGGAACCATGAGTCATGTTGTCTGCTCATCATTTTTTGTTGTCCAGCCCAAAAAATCCACCTCACTAGTAGTAACACTACTGATGGTGCAAACCCATCCCATTCGCACTTTGTTAACCTCGTTGGTTCTATGGAATCAACCAACGAATCATATTCTTTCTTGTCGACCAACACAACTAGGTTTGAATCACAACCTCAAGACTTGGTGCAACCCATGTCAACACTAGATAATATTTTTCACTTAGATGAAGATATTCTAGAAGCCATGATCAAACTCAAATGTCCTTGGCATGCCATACACCATCATTTGTATTTTTTACCCAACTAGTGCACCAACCCATGATATCTGCAACATGGATTCAAACTATTGCCACCAGGATAGGTCGATTGGTTCGAAAATCCCATCCTAGCACCTGATGCATTTCTGCAAGGGAACATGTCAAATATTTCACTTACCGTCAATGTAAATATTTCAAACAAACCTAGAAAATTCAAAGTGATCCTCCTGGGGGCACCATACTCTCTAGAAGAAATAACCGCATACACATCCTTCTTCCAAGAATACAAATATATTTTTATGTGGGATTACTCTAATATGCGAGGAATCAGTCCCACCATTGTGGAACATCATATTGATACGTGGCCTGAAACCCATCTAGTCAGGAAGAAAGAATTTTAGTTACATCCTTCTAAGGCCGAAGCAATCAAGCAAGAAATTGATAAACTCCAGAAAGGTGGGTTAATCTATCCCATCGCTTACATGTCTTGGGTTTGTAACCTATACCCATCATGAAAAATAGGGCACCATCCATGTTTTTATTGATTTCAGATATATAAACAAATCTTGTCACAAAGACAATCACCTGATGACATTCATAGACCAAGTTATCGATGCTTGCTCCAATCACAAGGCCCTATCCTTCATGGATGGGTTCTCTAGGTATAAACAAATCCAGATTCGCTATACAGATTAGTACAAAATAATATTTACAACCCCTTTGGGTACGTTCACATACTATGTTATGCCTTTCGGTCTTAAAAATGTTGGGGCCACATTAAAGCGAGCCATGAACTACATCATCCATGATTTAGCTCATCTTATCCTCACATATTTGGATGACCTTACAGTACTATACAAGAAGCATGCTACTCATTTAGAGGATCTCTGTGTGGTCTTTCAAAGATGTCGACAATATAACCTACACTTGAACCCTCTCAAATGTGTATTCTGCATCAATTTCAAAAGACTACTAAGTTTCATAATTTCCCAAAAAGGTATTAGACTCAACCCTCTCAAAGTCCAATCCCTTAAGGACGTACCACCTCCAAAAACATTAAAACAATTAGAAATCTTGTAGGGTAAGGCCAATTTCTTACGATGCTTTGTCACCGATTATAGTACTTGCGTGCAAGGTTTCCTGTGCCTCCTTCGTCGGGATATTCCCTTCCATTGGGATGATCAAGCTCAAAAATCATTTGAAACTTTAAAAGATACATTATCTCAAGATTATTTGATTAGCCCACCTGACCACAACAAATACTATACCCTATACCTATCAACATTAGATGTAGCCATCATTGGGTGTTAGTTTAGGATGGATCAGATAAAAAGGAGCACATAATTTATTACATCAGCAAGAACTTATCCAAGCTTGCATTGAAGTATGAACCAAAATAACAAAATTCCTTAGCTCTCATACATTCTCTACAAAATCTTCGACATTATATTCTCTTTCGGACCACTACTATAATAGAAACTATTAATCCCATGAGGTATCTGCTCACTCGTTGTATGATGAACCATAAATATTCTCAATGAATTTTTATTCTCGTAAGAGAAAAAATGTGCTCATCCTTGCCATGTTCATCACAGATATCCCAACAGAGACCCAAGGCTTTGTCGTTAATGAGGCTCTTCCCGATGAATATCTATTTTTAGTATCAACACACGACCCCTAGTATAGAAACTAGACCCCCCATTACCTCCTTCTGGTGGATTTCATCTATCGATGACACATTGAAACCATCCTATGTTGATGCCTCAACCACTAACAAGCTGAGGAAGCCTTAAATGATTGCCACAATAGGGCTTTTGGAGACCACCCCTTGGGGATGGCCACCACCCAAAAAATCCTTTGTGCTAGTTATTTCTAGCCCACCCTCATGCACAATTTCATATAGGCAGTCAAAAGATGTGAGCGATGCCAAAGACATGCTCATAAGGCATGAGCACCACCCGCTCCACTACATCCAGTCACTCTAGACGACCCCTTCTACAAGTAGGGCATCGACTTTATGACCTGTAACCCCCCATCATTCGACAAGCACAAGTGCATTATGGTTGTCGTTGACTACTCAATCAAATGGACAAAATAAATGCCAACATATAATAACACCGTAGAAATCGGGGCACAATTTTTCTTTAACCATGTCATAACAGGGTTCAATGCTCCTATGGATTTTG
Organism: Pinus taeda; assembly: GCA_000404065.3. Classification (NCBI taxonomy): domain Eukaryota; kingdom Viridiplantae; phylum Streptophyta; class Pinopsida; order Pinales; family Pinaceae; genus Pinus; species Pinus taeda. Next base: position 2,136 of record APFE030779517.1, on the reverse strand, counting down.
TTTTAGACAATGGTAAACATTTGGAGAATGAAATATTTCAAGACCTATCCCAACACCTTGGCTTCTCTCATGAGTATGCTTCACCATGCTACCCTTAGTCCAACGGTTAGGTAGAATTTGTCAACAAGGTTCTCAAAACCATGTTGTAGCACATGGTGAACAATCACAAAACCAATTAGCACCATATGGTGTCCTAAACCCTATGGTCACACCGCACAATAGTCAAGGAATCTATAAGGTTAACACCCTTCCAGCTAGTATATGGGGTCAAAGTTGTACCTCCCATTGAGTGTGACATTCCTACCTTACACTCTATCATCGAGCTTCTTAGTGACACCAAATATTTCAAAAGAATGTTGGTACAGTTGGAGATTATCGATGAAAGTCGATGAGAATCCCTCTAGAATAATGAAACACAAAAAAGAGGGTAAAATCCTCATTCGATCACAACATCACCCCTCATAAATTTACCGAGGGGGAGTTAGTCATCCGCTACGATATTTCCCAAGAAGCTGCAGGACCTGGGAAGTTCAAAAACCTATGGAAAGGCTCATACATTAGTAGAAATTTCCTCCTCAAGGGGGAATACATCTTGTTAGAGCTCAATGAGACTTGCCTAAAAATATCGTCAGTGGTCTCTACCTCAAAATGTTTCACCCATAAAAATTCTTGAGTAAATCCTAAAATGTACATGTATGCACCATGACTTATTTTTTGTATGAGGATCACTTCATTGTGTACCCACTCTAAAAGGAACTCTCTCATCATGTGTTACAAATGGATCATCCACTAGCCTATCATCACCAATTTGCTGACGGTGCCTCTCAATGGTCGAAAACTTTGATGTCGTAGCCTTGGCCATATACTGTCCTAGCTAGACACCTTGTCTTTAAAATGGATTTTGTATCAGGTCAACCACCAACAATCAAGTTGAATATGACATCATCATATGTCTCTTGGGCGATTCCACCCACTTAGGCATCCATCACCTACATATATTCCTTGATTCCCAGTTGGTTGTATCACAATTGAACAACACCTTTTAGGTTTATGATGCATGCCTTTTTTGAAGTATCTACATGCACAAGGGTTAACTCAACATTTTGATCATATCACATTTACACATATACCAAGGGATCAAAATAATACAATGGCTCACGTAGCTAATCAAATATTATACTGGCATACATTGTATATATATAACCATCAAGATCCATCTCAAATAAATGTAGAAATACATCAAAATTATACATGCATAAGACACATCATAAGAGCTGCCAAAATATATCATCTTGTACATACATATCCAAAATATATGAGTACAAAAAATGGCTATACATCTACTAGCTCATGGCCAGGAAAAATAAGTCCCAAAAAATAGGGGAGACTCCTAGTGGGTACTTTCCTTGGTACATACATCCTATCATCTAGGGTCGAGGCCCTCCACTCCTCTCCTGAGGACCAATCTCTACATCTGAAGAAAAAATAGGAGTAGAAATAACCACTACCATCACGATGTGCCGAAGAACTGGTAAGTGCACTCGATCACACATCATAACCATCTACACTACCACCTCCCCCAATCCTACCCATCCATCCTCAGGCATCCCCCTCATCAAAGATGCAACTCAGTCCTAGGAATCGTCATAATCTCGGAGTGGCTCTGCCATAACTACTAGTTGCACCGCTATTGCATCAGCACACTCTTGATGTCTCTTTGCCTCCCTAGCTGCAGATGAACTTGTCCCCTCACCAAAGGGTCTACCTATATCAAGTCATCAACACATCCCCGACCTCTAAGGCTCCTCCTCCCAAACATCATAATCATGTTATCACTGCAGCAAAACCGAATCAGGAGGCACCCTCATGTGTCATGGATCATTGCCTGCCAAATGGGCAAGTAGTCGTCCATGCATCCCCACATCTCCAACAATAAAGACATGATATCAACATCTATAAAAAAAACCATCATAAAATATACATGTAAATAAACTTAAAAGAATAAATAAAACATTTCATATACCTCTTGGCCCCCATGAATCACTAGGAGGAAGCCACGTATCTGGGTCACCTGTAAAGTCCACTCCACGATACGAGAACTCCAAAATCATCTTAGGGTTGGATAGAAATCAACCC
>APFE030779512.1:28196-56181 GCA_000404065.3 Pinus taeda | reverse complement strand
GCAGGTAGGTAAGACAGAGCATGAAAGAAAGAAGGAGAACAAAAGTGGAGGACAAGCCAAATGCACATCCAACAAGCACACAAAGTAACCTCAGGCATGTTAACTATGTTTGTTCTATAATTTGTAAAGGAAAATTCAGTATGCTGGGAGAGGAAAGGAACTTGGGCCAGGTTGGGAAGGAAAGACCTCACAGAGAGGTTATGCTACACACAAAGAGCAAAAGTAGTGAGACAGAGTGGCCTGGGAGCTTTGCTTCGAGGCTGGAAAGGTTGGAGGGCATAGAAGATAATAGGGATTGGCGCATTGTGCTTAGGGCTAAGGATAGAGAGGCTAGAGAGGACCATATATGGGTGGCATGGAGGTCTGAGGGCCTGGAAAAGTTCCTCAGGCAGAAATTTTGGGTAGATACAGTGAGTTTTGGTAGAAGAGAAGAGCGAGCCTCAGAGGGGATGTTTGGAAGAAAGCTAAGCAAGGTTAGTAAGCAGAACAACGAGAGAGTCCTAGCATGAGTCTCCCATCATATACTATACTAGGGTCGCATAGGGAGTAGGTTAGCCTGAGGGAACCTAAGGGGAAAGGATGAGAAAAAGCAGGGGAGAGAGTAACTAGGATTCTGAATGAGAGGCACGACAGGGGGAGCACGGAGAAGAAGAAGACCAACCCTGGTTCACTTGACTGCTTGGGATCAACAGAGTGTAGACGGAGGGGGGCAGTTTCAGCGCACAGAAATCCCACGAGACAATTGGAATTTGGATGGGTAATGGCTATTTCATCCTGACTTTGAAATGTGACCATTACGAACAGATAGCAGACACCGTAGACATGGCACGTGTAGATAGAGCAAGAGGCCGCAGTGGATGGGGAAATAATGGTCCTCGATCTAACGATAAGGGAACATTGGAACAAATGATAAGAAGATGACCCATGGATGAGACTGTAAGGGAGGTAGCAAAAGCTTATAAGAAAGGAAGAGATGTAGGGATACAAAAAATTATATTGGAAATGGAGGAAATAATTATGGAAGAGGATTGAAAGGAAGAAATGGAGGAATGAAAAGATCACATTCTCAATCCTAGGAATACAAGAGGGAGACTTTCCCGATTTAAACAAACCTTGCATCTGTACTGGCTCATGAAAACACTCATAGGAAAAGCGATGGAACATGTGTCCATGGGGATGGCTCATAGGAAAAGTGATGGAACATGTGTCCATGGGGATGGCTCTGATAATCACAAACATGCCAGACTATAAAAAATACTTGCAAACTATTGAGTTCCAGCTTCGCAAGCAGGACATAAGATTAGACCGTATACAGAGACACATTTCAGGTATTATTGAAATGACACCAACACCTGGAAATTCAACGGAAGATCGAGCGAATGTTGAGTCAGAACTGGAAGACCTTAAATAATAGCTTGAGCTCAGTGACCTCACGTTTTTGTTTTTTGGCAGCTAGAATTCTTTTACATGCATGCTTATGGGACCTAAGATTATAGATTAGTTTTTAAATAACTATGTATATATCACTTGGGTAGAAAGACTCATAACCTACCATTTTTGGATGGCTTATAATATGCATAGGTGGCCAATAGACTTGGTTTTCCAATGGGCAAGTTGAGACCACCTATTAACAGTATGTAGTTTCAGTTTTCTTTTATATAAGTAGATAAAGATGCCCTACCTAAGCTTACCAAAAACAATTATTACATCTTCAGTGAACATAGTATAAATTACACAAAAAAATATGAAGAATATTAATTTTCCATGCTATGTGTAAACCCCAATAAATTTGATGTAAAATTATAATATAGATGGAATCATTTTAATTACAATAATTTTTTATGATAGTATTTTTAATTTGTTATTGTAAATATAAATCTATTATTATTAAATACAGAGACAATATTAATTTCATTTAGAAGGGCACACATTCATGTAGCACTTCCATTATGAAAAGCATAAAAAAAAGGAGCAATTCAATTGACAATAGTAAATTATTTTCAAATTTCTTTTTATTTTTTCACAAACAAAAATATACTTCTATGTCAAAGGTTACATTAATAAATGCATTACTCTTACACATGTGTGAATTAGAAATATAACTACATAAGATTTATGGATAGCCAGGAGACCTATATCCCTCCTCCAGTTCCTCCTCCAGTTCAGATAAGGATTAATTTTGTAGGAAATTTTTGACCAGAACATTCAAGCCAATAAACAAGTAGCTCAATCAAATTTAAGTTTATTGCATGAATGAAAAAATTCAGTAAAATACTAAACAAGTTTAGGATTCAACTAAAGTGTGTACAAAGGTGTATATGTTTCTGCTATCTCCTTTTTTAATATGAAAACATAACAGGAATTGGGAATCCTCAAACAAATCAAGTCGAGTATATTAGGAAGCCTGTTGAATGCCCTCCTCTCCAAGCATAAATCGTGCTTAAACTTTTCTCGACAGGCGTTCTCTGAGTGATGAATCTATGTTCATCTCGAGTTTAAATCGTCGTCAAACCTTGCTTTGGGCAGCCTTCAGGCACAACCCAATGAAATTACAGACCTAATACATGACCCATATTGACATTTAGTCGCTCTCAATTGAAACTACCAAATGTAATGGTATCAAAGGGTAATTGTGACATAACAATTACCCATATTGACATTTAGTCGCTCTCAATTGAAACTACCAAATGTAATGGTATCAAAGGGTAATTGTGACATAACAATTAACAAGAACTTCCATCATATGCACAATTAGAAAAAACAACTCAAAAAGAAACTATTGTTTTTGAAATGGGAGCAACTCAGAAACTGTCAAATGTAATGGTATCAAAAGGTAATTGTGACATAATAATTAATAAGAACTTGCATCATATGCACAATTAAAAAAAACAACTCAAAAGGAAACTGTTGTTTTTGAAATGGGATTTAAGTTTTGACGTGAAAAGAAATTTACAAATTCAACATTCTTAAAATTCTAATTTGAGAAAAAATGAAATTTTAAAAAAAGGGTTGACAATTTGAGAGCCCTTCTTAAAAAAATTTAAGATATTATTCCAATATTTTTTTTAAATGACAAAAATCAATTTTTAAATTTTTTTTGACTGGTAAAATTTTCTCACTACTTCTCTGAAGTGCCAGAGACTCTTTGAAGGGCTATGATGTGTTCAATTTTGATCCCTGGTCACAAGAAGCTTCATATATTTTGCACAAGATCGCGATCAACCCACCCAAGTAATCTTCTCTATTTCGTTCCAATTGTATCCATGTCTCCCCATAGCTTCTTGAGTTTAATTAACATCGTTACTGCGCAGTGTATGGGGAGATGATTCAAGGAGACGAATGTTGAATATGCATTCAGAACAAGGGTTTACGTTTATTATCAGAATCAGCATCACCTCGCCCCACCGACTAGATATTCACAATGGTGAAATCAACGAGGATGCATATATGGTTTTCAACAAACAAACATTGTGCCTAACAAGCAAGGATCATTTTGTATATTTAAACAAATTATCATTGAAATCAACCTTTAAACAACAATGCAACGTGTACAGTTTAAGGAATTATAAGGACAGATTCATTTATGGCCCGTTTGCGCACAGGATGGGATGCCCGAAAGCACAATCACAATGCAGAGCTCATACAATTTAAGAGTTCATCTTTCTTCACGGAAGGTTTCCGGGCCGATTCGACATGTTTGACAGATTTGACATGTTTGAGGGCCGATTACGTTATAATATCGCCACGCCCTAACTGAGGATTACGTTATCTTATCGTCGATTAAACAGCTTCGCGCCCATACCTGGAAACGGGCGTGATGGCAGATTTTGAGCTGAATAAGAGGCGGGAATTTGATATGAGCCCAGGTAGCTATTCTTTTGCCAAATTGAATAACTCGACCTAAACATGTCTACTGTTGGTCTGTTGTTGCCACCATCGTCGTGATTTGCATATTCAAATGCTATCGGTTGCTCCACTCCGCTTCCGGCCCTTAATGGATTATTCTGCAATGTACCTTCTCCTGTAAATCCAACAGATGCAGGAATTCCATATGACCCCACATAATTACGCTGTTGCCCAATTGAATGTTGAGAATTCAACCTCAATTGGTCCACTGATCCGGGGTTGTTCGCATCTTCGTGATTACCATTATCGGGACAGTTTACTGCGGTTGGATTAAGCAGGAGCTTCGGGCCCATTCCCGGAAATGGGCGTGATGGCAGATTTTGAGGTGAATAGGAGGCGGGAATTTGATATGAGCCCAGGTAGCTATTCTTTTGCCAAATTGAATAACTCGACCTAAACATGTCCACTGTTGGTCTGTTGTTGCCACCATCGTCGTGATTGGCATATTCAAATGCTATCGGTTGCTCCACTCCGCCTCCGGCCCTTGATGGATTATTCTGCAATGTACCTTCTCCTGTAAATCCAACCTGTTCAACAAAATAAGAAAAAGAATTTCTGCAACTTCTCCCTTTTAAATCAGATGACAGAATTGTATGACCAATAGGATTCTCGTGATTTGGCAAGAGAGGAATAGGTTGGAATTTCATGTCGTAACAGGAGGAGGAATAGGCTGGAATTGCTCTGTTGTTGCCACCGTCGTGATTGGCATATTCAAATGGTATCTGTTGCTCCACTCCTGCTGCAACAATTGGATTAATCTGCAATGTACCTTCTTCTGTAAACGTAACCTGTTCGACAAAATAAGAATAAGAATTGCAGCTTCTCCCTTGTAAATCAGATGACAGAACTGTATGACCAATAGGATTCTCGCGATTTGTCAAGAGAGGAATAGGTTGGAATAGACCGGAGGAGGCATAGAAAAATGGATGCTGCAGTGCTTCCTTAGCTATGGGCCTTCTCTTCCGATCCCACGACAACAAACTGTTTATGAGATCAATGGCCGTGGCACTTGCTGTCGGTAGAAGAGACGACAATTGTTTAGTGGAATCAATATTCCCAAACTCTTCTGGAAAGCTGTAACCCTTTAAGTCGGCAAGCAGTAACCCCTCACGCCAACTTCGGGTATCAGGAGAACCAATGACAGAGCAAATGCTATGCAGCTGATGTAGCGCGTTAGAGCCTGTAAATATTGGATAACCAGTGAACAGCTCCGCCATGATAACGCCCACTGCCCAAATGTCATTGGACAAACCATATTCAGTGGATCCAAGCAAAAGTTCGGGTGCTCGATATGGGCGTGTCCCAACATATGATTCCAGTGGCTTATTATTCCATATTCTAGTAGCCAGCCCGAAATCAGCAATTTTAATAGACGTACCTCCCCTCACTAATAAATTCTGTGGTGTCAGGTCCCTGTGACAATATCTTTCATAAGACATGCTTTGAAGCCCTTTCAAAATCTGGAAGCAAAAGCTTCGCACCTCGTCCTCGGAGAACGAACGACCTGTCCTTCTTCTCTGGAGCTCTGACAGATCGCAGTCCATCAGCTCAAGCACCGCGTACAACGTGGTGCCCTCCAATATGATATCATGCAGGTAAAGTATGTTGGGATTAAACATCAAATCCGCTAAACAATTCACCTCTGCGCAATCCTCATATCTGGAGAAGTTTCCGTTCAGTTTCTTGATGGCCCAAAATTCGCCCGTAACCTTATCCACTGCCTTCCAAACGGTACCATGACTTCCTTTTCCCAACTCCTCAACAATAACATAACGATCCATGGCACTCACTCTGAGATTAGAAAACAGTAACAACAGTCGCCTTCTGTTCTCTCCACTCTGAAATTAGAAAACAGTAACAGTGGTCTTGTCTGGCCTTCTCTTCTCTCCACGCCTCGCCAAATATTAGACTGAGGTTCAAACTTTGCTCACAGTGTTCACCTTCGCCTTATCTGGTGCTACCGATTCTATTAAAGTTTAGATCAATTTGGGAATGACATATGATAAGATAAAAAGAAGAACAATTTCGGAATGACATATGATAAGATAAAAAGAAGAAGGGATCATGTTTTAATACGATTCCCTCTCCCTCTCGCTCACGTTTTTCCAATGGTGGGCTTTTCTAAGGCTTTGGGACGACGTGTCAAGTATTAAATCGTGAATATCATAGGATCGGTGTTTTACCCAATACTTTGAGGATTTTTTTTGGGTGGTCAACTTAAACAAAGTTTAATATAATAAAGATGATAAAAGTATTTTTAAAAATATTTATTTTTAAGAAAAATTGATAATCATACATGGTGAGAAAGGTGGTCTTATACTTTTTCTCGGTTTATGTGGGTGAAATAGTGGGCTTTCGTGCTCTTTTCTAAGACTCTAGACGAGAGATAGAGTATTAAATTAATATTTTGATCTTAATCTATTTATTTACTCACATCCACATCCATATAAAGAGCAATTTGGTGTACCGAGTAATTATAATGTATTTTTGGACATTTTAGTGCATTTAGAGGTTATAATCTGTTAGAGTCATCTTAGTGCACCTTAATGGTTATAGCTAATTAGAGGTAGCTTCATGCACCTATTGCATATGGTGGTTATATTTCTCCATTACACTAATAATAAAGTAAATAAAATATAATTTTAAATTCAAAGCAATTTTGATATGTTCAACATTAATGATGATGGCTTATCATTTTCATTCATTTCAACAAATTTACTTTTATGACAATGTATTTGTACCTTTTAGTTCTTTTTTTAATATTTTGATATTTTACTCTTCACTTTTATATATAATTGATTTGTATTTTATATATCCACCAATAAATAGCAAGTTTCTAATCTAAGAAACTATGTAATTTTTCAAACTACATTTTTTTAAACTAAATCTACCAATTAATTTAGTAAAATATATAAAATGCCAAAAACAACTTTTGAATATTTTAAAGAATCATGAAGAGAAAAAAGGAATTATATATATATATATAGTTTTAGTCCCAAGTGTAGTTCACTTCGTCAAGCAATTAAAACATGTTATATTTTTTTTATATTTTTATTTTTTCTTTAAAACTATACATTTTGTTAGAAATATGTTATCATTGATAGAAAAGGCAAAGAAGATGATGGTAGATTTTTAGAATATGTTGCCACTATCAAAGGCGTTGTTGGCATAACAAGCATGTTGGACAAGTATTGACAAAGATGTTTCCATTAGGTCATTGATGTCACATATGTCAATGGTGATTTATCTAGATCAAAGGTAGTGAAATGGAAAAAAAAAAGAAGATTGCAAGAAGAATTGAGATGAGCACATGTATGGAAAAGGAAATTAATTGTGGAGGCAGAGAGAATTTGGAGCCATTTCTAGAATAATATATGTGTCCTCCATGGTTAAGGTGGGTCGGTCGACCACAAAAATGCACCCTTGAAAATGCCAACTAATGCATCAGCCCACCAACTCGTTTGTTCTGCATGTCGGCCTGCCAAGTCATCCGCTCCGCACTTCAGCCCACCAACTCGTCACGTGCACCCATACTTAGTCAATTTTCCCAATCTTAGTTTTTCGACTCTTCGAGTAACTTGTTGGAGCTTCACAACTTTTCATCGCACAACTCATCATTGCACACTCATCAGGGTGTGTTTAACCGAATGCACCAGATTGTCGTCATAAACTCGACTCATCGCAAATAACTGAAGTTTGTCTCCCACCCCTGCTCGTTGCACATTTGAGCATGCCTCAACTTGTGGTCATGATAGGGACAGAGGTGGTGTACCTTGACATACTTATCATTTAAACTACCATGTGGGGCCACCCTCTAACTTGCATCTCGATCGAGGGCATTTATTAATCGCATTAAATCCCATTGACCTATTTAATTGACCTTATCTTCTCTTGCGAATATTCTAGATATAGATTTGACTCTTCTCTAAATTAATAAGGCCTTGGGTCTTACATTATATGTTTTTTCATGAAATTTATTTATATCATTAATTATAAATAGGTATTAAAATAAATACTGCAAAATACATTTCTAAAAAATTATGAGTTATATTATCTTTTTCCCCGACAAAGAAATGAATATTCAATATGATTGGGGCCTAGGGGTCTTAAAATAATCATGCTGAATATTTAGCTTTGTGGCAAGGTTTGGATTTGGATCTCTCCTAGGGAATTCATCACCTAATTGTCTTTGTGGATTCAATGATTCTTATTTAGCATGTGAGTAGAGAAAAAGGGAATTCTAAGCAGATATTAGCCCATATTCTACATCGAATCAAGCGTTTATTGGTTAAATTTGCTGACTTGATTGAACTCATCCATGTCAAGAGAAACCTCAACACAGTGGAAACTTCTATAGACAATCAAGGATTATTATTAGAACAAGGTTTTTTTAAGGTTGATGAATAGGACATGATTAAGAAATCAATTCCATGAGGAGTATAATAAGAACTATATTTCCTCAATTATTAATTGAAATTAATTGTACAATAATGTGAAGAGTATCATCATTTCTTCCTTTTAGGGATTATTATGTAATTATATTAATCAATATAACTTCATTTGTGTTGTGGAGGCCACAGCTTTACATGGAGGGGCGAGTCTGTGTGGCCACTTGGATGGTGTTCATCATGTCTCGTCAGTGAGAGGAAAAGTCGAGGAGAGTTTTAGAGGTTAATAAATCGGTTAGAATCTATGAATCCTGCGCTACTCCATCCAAGAAGCAAAATACATGCGTGGCTTCCTTGCCTTCAATGTATTTTTATCCAAACAACAACATTTCCATAATGGTTTCATATTTCATTGATCTATTAGTGTTTTTGGTTCAATGCGACACTAATGGCAGAGACAAAGGTTTCAAATCAAGTAGAACTGACTTAACATATTATATAAAGCATTGGAGCAACATTAATACTAACAATGGAGGAAAATATTGATGAGGCTCACAATGGTGCATCCAAGGATTCCCTACCGCAATGACATGTGAACTCAACAATGTAAGAAGAGATTGCCCGAGGGGATATCGTAGGTTAGCCTTCCCATCCTCAATGAAGAAAACAAAAATCATGCCAATTTGTTTTGGAGGAAATGCAGCGGGACACTTATCACTTAGTTGTCTTTGTCATGTTATGAAAATATATAGTGCTTATAGGCGTTGTTGTATGAAGAAAGTCAATTCAAAATAGTTGTATGTAGACACCAACTAGGTCCATCCTTCTTGGAGTTTTTGGGTATTTGCGAAAGAAATTTTGGTTCAAGATGTACAAGTTCTTGCCTTCAAACCATAATATTTTAATGTAATATATATATATATATATATATTGTGTGTTAATAATGAATTTTTATAATACACTCTATTTATTTATTTACTTTTATAATATTGTAGAAATATAGATAGTTTCTACATAGACAAATACTACACATACAATGACAAAAAACAGATAGTTGCGACATGGACAATGATGGAAAAAGAGTCAACAACACAAACACAGATAGTTGTGACACAAAATACAACAGAAACAGAGATAGTTGTGACACCGTCAGCGGAGGAAAAAAATACATTATGCCACCAACATAAATAAAACCAAACATTGCAAAATCACAGTTGTTGGAGAGTATGACAAAAACAACTGCAAATGAATAAGGATTATTGCTACAAATAAACACACTAAACTAGAAATAAGCACATAACTTTGTTGTAATTTAAAACAGAAAGTTGTTGCCAATAAAACAAATAAAAATTCTCTTGTCGACCTCAACTTAAGACCATTTATGCTCAACAAAATAATGACACACAGTTGTAGAAATTGAACGTACAGTATCTACAAACTAAAACTGACACATTATATTTCACAAATTGTTGTGCCTGAAAAACATGTTGTTGCAACACAAAATTGTCAAACAAACTAACCCACAAGTTCTTGCAATGCACAAAAAACTATTGTAAATAAGAACATGGCTCTAGAATATGGATTCTTCTCATTAAATCTAAATAGAGATTTACATCAGAATATGGATCCCCCCTGCCATGGTGGCAGGGAGGCTGCACAACCTCCCAAAAATCTTCTCACACACAACCCAAAAAACATTATCTTCCATTCAAACTTGAGATACCTCTCCCCAAATATAATTACATATATGTTTCAACAAAAACTGCTAACCCTAAACCTAGGAGGGATTTTCTTAATATTTTAATAAAAATATATTTATATAACTTTCCTTCGATCAAAAATGCACATGTCATGGCATTTATGTTTCATATTAGTTCATACTTTCCTTTTTCGTTTACATTTGATGTCATTTCACATGTACATTTTACATTTACAATAAATTTTCATAATCAACCTAACTTCACACTTGAGCTCCAATACTTCTCTTCAAGCCCCCCTGCCATTCATCTTTGATTTGTCCCTTCCAGTTGCTAATTATTTTGATCTTCATCTTTTTTAGCAATCTTGATCCCTTATTCTCATATATTTTCCTCTTGCCTGTGTCTCTATGTGTGTGTGTGTGTGTGTGTCATATTGATTCTTAAGCTCCTCCCATCTTCATTTCAATTAAATTTTTCACATCTCAAGCTTCCACACCTCACTATAATGATAATGGATTGGGATGTTATAGGGAGTATGTAATTCATTAACCTTTAATAAATTAAAGATTTTGTGTAATTTTCATAAGTAATATTAGGTTTTTTTTTCTCTTTCAATTAAAATATTTATAGTGTTTTTATTATATTTGTGTGTTCTAATCCTCATCATTTTTAATCCTTTCATAGTTGGAAATATAATAATTTTTACATTTTATTTGACATCTACATATGAGGTTGTATAAAAAAATGTCTTTGTACAATTTAATATAAATATATTTATTTTTTAAAGTTTAATATAGATTTCCACTATATTGAAAGTAAATATTAAAGTATTAAGTTTCAATGGGTATGTTAACCTACATTCACAAATGAATGATGAATTTCCTGATTTATTATTGTTTGATAATTGAGCTATGATAAGTTTTACAAGAAAAATTAATTAATACTAAATAAATACTACTAATTAATAAAACACTTATATAAATTGTTGTTAACAATATAGATTTTTATTTTAACCATTAAAAAATTATTACTTATATTGATAAAAGAAAAAAAAAACCATATTTATATATGCGCATATGCATTCTATACTATGTAATAAATAAATACTCAAAATCTAAAATTGTTTTCAAGACTATAAACTATTAATACTTTCACAACCTATCAATAAGCATATATGCTCCTTTTCCTCCATGACTTGAATGTCCTCTTGGAGTGTGAACAAAATACAATTATAAGTTGCAAAGCTCTCATGACTTCTTTGAATCTTATATGCTTATAAAAAATAACAATCATTTCTGCTCTTGAAGTGTAACTCCTTTTCTACTATGGTTTTACAGATACCATAAACATCTCTCCATACCATTATATTAATCTTATCATAGTAATAGATACCTTTTTTAGTGTCTATTTCTCAACCTCTATATGGAGTCCTTTGGATAAGGATTCAACTTACATGTTAAATTCCTTGTACGCATGGAATAAAAAAGTACTTTTGTAATATATTTGATTCTTGATACGGAATAAGAGAATCACTAAAATTTAGTAAATTTAGGAGTTATTCCTATGAAACTAAACATATAAATAATTTTAGTGTTAAAAAAAAAAAAAATAGAGTAACTTGTGAATCTTGTTTTCAACCCAATGAAATAACCTCTCAATCTCTTTTTAAACATAATGAAATGAATATAAAATAGGAAAAGGGTTCCCTTTCTCCGTATCCAAGAAGGCCTCCTTGGATGGCGCCATTGAAATAACCCCATTCCCTTGACTTTCTAATGGGAAAATGGATCATTTTAATTTATTACATCCTTTAAGGTTGGACTTTGTAACTAGAAAGAAGTATCTCTACATTTGGAACCACATTGAAACTATACGAAACGTTAGTTAGTGGGCTCATATTACCATCATTCCATTTTCACTAAGAGGCTTTCCATTTCTTTGTACATTCACCTAGTATAAATGTAAAATATCAACATATGAACTACACTTTCCTTCCATTCTTGATATGAAACATACTTACAAATCCCATTTTTATTTTTATTTTTATATAGTCTTTTAAATTAGAAAGTTTCTATTTATTGCTAGGCATGTGGAATACATATGAGTTATATATAAAATTTAAAAAATATATATCAAACTATTATTAAAATCTAAAAATACAAACACATTCTCAAAAAAGTATTTTTTTGAAATGAATGAGAATAATAAGGTATTGTTTTTAATGTTTGACATCTCAAAATGACTTTGAATTTAAAAATACATTTTATTTATTAGATTTTTATTCACTTTGTAATTAGTAGAATGGAGAACTATAACCATGATATGCAATAGTGCACGAAGTTACCCATAATTCACTATAATCATTAAGGTGCATAGAGATGGATCTATCCCATTATAACCTCTAAGTCCTCCTAATATGGATATGAGTAAATAGGGAGATTAACCTCATAATATTTTATATCAAAAAAAAAATTATTAGTTTGAAAACGAAATTACATTGTAGAGTAAAAATGCATTTTTTTTTGTATGTACTAAAAATATGTTTTGAAGAAATTCTTTTAGAGAATTTAAAAGATGGTTTCTTCACATTTTATATGTTTTAGTAAGCTTATTAGATAGATAAACATATTTAGTTAAAAATATTTATGATTCAACAAAATATTAATAGAACAATGAATTAAATTTTAAACTACATATATAATAAATTATTTTTAAGGAGAATATGAAACAAAAAGAGTTTCAAGCAATGGATATTCTCTCACCTATTATAAATTGTGATCTTGTAAGTTACTATCCACTGGGAAAAATGATAGTAAAGAGAGACTTGAAAAAAATGATAATAGGGAAAGAAAATAAGATTATAGTCAAAGAATGAAACAATATATTTTCATGACCCATTTTTCATAAGTGAAACACATCACTCAAAGGCGTTATATATATGTTTTATAATATATTATAGTTATTGATTTTATATATAAGGATATTAGTTGGCTTTAAATGTTCTAATAAAGATACACATTGGTATTGAAATTTGTTATTTTTTCTATACAATAATGTTTAAGATATGTTTAGTTAATAACAATTATAATGATAAAATTATATTTAATTCATTTTATAGTCTTTTCAAAACCATGTCAAAACATTGAAATGAAAATATTAAATATATATTATAATTTATAATTTTCATAACCTATTATTATTATTTTTAAATTATTCTTCAAACAATTGTACTATCTTTATTATATTTAACTTTTTAGTGGACACATCAAAAGTATGCTCCAAAATTCCTTTGATAGTTGGGGAAAAACTACAACCACTTCTATGATATTAATAATTTAATACTTTACATATTGTTCGAGAGTCTTAGAAAATGATACAAAATACCACTATTTCACTAGTGTAGCCGAAGGAGGGGTATACAACCTTTTTTTAACCATATATCATTCCTATGTTTTCATAAAAAAATGATATTTTAGAAATATTTCTATCATGTTTGCTATATTAAACTTTTAAGTGGACCCACCAAATAATCCTCCAAGGATTTGGTAGAACCACGATGTTATGTTATTCAGGATTGGGTAAAACCATACGGATGATATGATATTCACGATTTAATAATTTACACGTCATCCCAAAGCCTTATAAAATAATACAAAAGCCCACCATAACCCTAGGGAATCATATTAAAACATGACTCATTCTTCCTTTTATCATATGTCATTCCCAAATTAATCTAAACATTGATCGAATCAATAGTAGCAGATAAGGGTAAGGTGAAAACTCTTAGCAAAGTTGGAACATCAGTCTAATAATTAGCGAGAAAAGAAGGTGATTGTTAATTTTTTCTAATTTAATAGTGCCATGGATCATTATGTTATTGTTGAGGAGTTGGGAAAAGGAACTCATGCAGCTGTTTGGAAGACAATGGATAAGGTCACAAGTAAATTTTGGGCCATGAAGGGAGTATTTATATTTTATTTATGTCCTGCTTTAACTAGGTCTTCTGAATGTGTTGTTCAATTCATCAATGATTTGTTGCATGTATCTTCAAGAAATTTTGAGTTCAACTATTGTTTTCCTCCATTCTGGTGAGTTATACGATTTAGCGTGGATTTTCTAAATCTGGTTGACTACCAAATTTAGCCATTTTATCCAATCTATATCCAATTCTATTCATTCCACTATTTTCAGCTCCAACTCATTCATGCCTTCATTTTTTGTTTTAGTACTGTTATCAGTTAGGTGGTTTCGCACAAAATATGGTGTAAATGCAAACTTTGAGTGTTTTTTATCCATTCAGACAAAAGCCTTCAAACATTAATTTTAGTACTCTATTAATATGGATTAAGCACCAATTTTCCTTTTAGCATAGGACCAAAGTGTTTTTCATAAATAAAGCACTGCTAATTATAACTCCATTGGGCCCATTTTCGATTAAGCCCCGAGAGATTATTTCATTTTAAAATTTCTCCATGCTCTTGTCTTAGTATTTAAGTTTGGTCCCCTACACTATTTCTATTTTAAGTACAATCTAGGATTATGTGTCCATGTAGGTCCACCATTCGTCTACATGTTTCATTCCCATTAGTCCCAGTGCTCCACTTTATACACGCCACCATCTCCCAGTCCTTTATCAGCTCGAAGCATCCTCTATTGCACTCACTTGAAACTTTCTGGTAATTTACACATCATCCCAAAGCCTTAGAAAATAATACAAAAGCCCACCATAACCCCAGGGAAGCATATTAAAACATGACTTGTTCTTCTTTTTATCATATTTCATTCCCAAATTGATCTAAACATTAATTGAATCAATAGTAGCAGATAAGGGTAAGGTGAAAACTCTTAGCAAAGTTGGAACATCAGTCTAATTATTAGCTAGAAGAGAAGGTGATTGTTAATTTTTTCTAATTTAATAGTGCCATGGATCAATATGTTATTATTGAGGAGTTCAGAAAAGGAACTCATGGAACCATTTGGAAGACAGTGGATAAGGTTACGAGTAAATTTTGGGCCATGAAGAAAGTATTTATGTTTTATTTATGTCCTTCTTTAACTAGGTCCTCTAAATGTGTTGTTCAATTCATCAATGATTTCTTGCATGTATCTTCAAGAAATTTTGAGTTGAACTATTGTTTTCCTCCATTCTGGTGAGTCATACGATTTAGCGTGGATTTTTCTAAATCTGGTTGACTACCAAATTTAGCCATTTTATCCAATCTATGTCCAAGTCTATCCATTCCACTATTTGCAGCTCCAACTCATTCATGCCTTGATTTTTGGTTTTAGTAGTGTTGTCAATTTGGTGGTTTTGCACAAAATATGGTGTAAATGCAAAATTTTAGTGTTTTTTATCCATTCAGACAAAATCCTTCAAACATTAATTTTAGTACTATATTTAATATGGATTAAGCACCAATTTTCCCTTTAGCATAGGATCAAAGTGTTTTTCATAAATAAAGCACTGCTAATTATAACTCCATTGGGCCCATTTTCCCTTAAGCCCTGAGAGATTATTTCATTTTAAAATTTCTCCATGCTCTTTTCTTAGTATTTAAGTTTGGTCCCCTACACTATTTCTATTTTAAGTACAATCTAGGATTATGTGTCCATGCAGGTCCACCATTCGTCTACATGTATCATTACCATTGGTCCCAGTGCTCCACTTTATACACGCCACCATCTCCCAGTCCTTTATCAGCTCGGAGCATCCTCTATTGCACTCACTTGAAACCTTCTGGTGTCTGGAAGATAGGGTGATGTGTCATAGTGGGAAACACTACCGTACTGTGAACTAATCAATGACTAATCGAGGTGATCTGTATCTAACAAATTCCACATACACCCAGTGCCCAGTGAGTTGAGAGATCTTCGTATGCACCCCTTATAATTCAATCTAAGGAAAATATTCTGGGGTGATGTCATTCTGATGTCACTATTTCTGCGTGGTACAATTTGAATGGTGGCACGTGTCACTCATATTTGGCCCCTCTAACCATCTGAAAAAATTAAAAAGGTATGTCATGTGTCCCTAGGTCTTACTTCATACTGACATCATCTCAAATTGATAAAATATTGTCACACGTATTCCTTTGATTTTTGCATGTGATTTTGAGTACAGAGTCAAGAGGGGTTCCTAGACCTTCATTTTAAAACATTTTCTTTATTATATTTTTCAAAGAAAAAACCATTGGATTCAAGCTTATTACAACATTGACTACCCTACTACCTTTCTATTGGTCCGATGTTATTGATCTACCATGTCTACCTAATCTTAGATCATCTTGACTTCCCCTTCTTTACACATGGCTTAGAACTTCCATGGAATGCCTCCTCTAGTGACATGGATCTCGTGATGACCACTATAGAACTTCTAGTAATGAGATCTTTTTCCGTTGTTGTGTGGACTGCCCACCCCACCTAGGCTTATGTCATCTTGGTTGTTCCATTTATGTGTATCTATAATAACATCAAGGGAACTTCCCCGAAGGTGATCTATATAGTGGGGATTCCTACAATTATACTCCACCAATTAAATTCATGTAATATCTACTAAATCCTCCCAAGTTTAAGTCATCCCGAACATTTCCTTTGTGTGAAAATTTGAAGCATCTGGGAAAAATATTTCCAAAATGAGTTGTTATAAGGAGCTCCATGATTGGCCAATAAAAAATATTCACCATTGAATTGTTAGACCAAATTCTCTCAGATTTGAGCTTAGTTTTTCTTCCAACTATGTTGACTACTAAACTACAATAACTAGACGTTTCAACTTTAAATATGTATTTGAATTTTGGGGTACATAAATTTGACGGGAAATAACTTACAATGTAGGAGGATTTTAGCAGACATCCATAAACAACTATAGATATCTTTGAGAGCTCTATCCATCTAAGGGGGTTCCACTTGCTTTTGAGGTTGTTTTCTAATTTATAAATGGCTCTAAATTCTCTGCACCTTAATAATTATTTTCCTTTTCCATACATGTGGTCATATTCATTCTTCTTCCAATATTCTCTTATTTTTCCATTTCATTATCTCTATCTAGATAAACCTCCATTGACACGTGTGATATAAACCTCCCTCATATGCCAGCAACATCTTTTACAATGACAACATTTTCTAACAGTCTACCCATCATATTCTCTTCCTTTGCAACCAATGAAAACATGTTCTAACAATATCCCACTTTTGCATTTGTGGAAACACTTTAAGCAAACAAAAACACATCACCAATAATCAAGTAAAGATAAGTTTACTTTCCTTTTCTTCTCTTATTCTTTATAGATGTTTCTCCCCCTATGATGCACTTATCCTTTATGTACATTTTCTCTAATGTACTTCTCCCTTTTGTTGTTTTAATTTGGTTCATCTCCTCCCTCTTTCGTTTTATTTGATATACTTCTCCCCCCTTGAGATCAATGGAAAATATACTAACATTTTCCCCTTATTAACAAACTCCCCCTATCTTGTTGATCATGTAGACCTATAAACTACTTCTTCTTATGCTGATAACTTTAGATATCTTTGAGTTGATCTAATTAGCTTCCTTTCTTCCCTATGGATAATATTGAGTTGAAAGGAGAGGATTAATTACTCCCAATCTCATCCTCAAGTAGTCAAGAGGGATTTCTTTCTAAAATAACACATACATATCCAACTGAGCAAGGAGAAAAATCATTCCTATTGGTTTGTCTCAGCTAGGCTTTCATTCATAATAGTTCCTCCCTATACACATACACATGACCTCTAGAAATAACAACAATATATCTTATGCATGACCATCACCATTGTCTTATCAACTAATAAACAACATCCTATGCCACTTAGATGTGCTTATATGACAAATATAAAGGGACTCTGAACAATGTATGCTTAAATCAACTGTGCGACATATACTTTACTTGGAAAAATTCTAATGGCAGTAGAATCACTACATTAAATTAGACTAAACATGAAAATAAGCATGTTAATCAAGAATATTTCAACAACACTTGGATTGACAATCACCTACTAATAATATGATTACAACGCTCTGACAAAAATTTAATGACACTTGATATTGATTGTTAATACTTGATACCAAGTGTTAGTACCTTTTATATCAAGATACAAATAGTTTAATTGATACAACTGATACCAAAATGTTTGCTTGAATACACTCCCTTTATGGTTATGGTCACTCTTTGTCACTATAAATTATTTAAACATACTTGCACAAGACAAACAAGAATTGGTTGTAAGAAGTTCATGATCCCTATTCTTTCATCATCATCTATACTCAGTCTATCAATATAATTTAGAAACAACATTAAATCAACATAATACTCAACAAAACTAGTCTCATTCAACTTTATAAACTAGAGGAGAAAAGGGCATACTTCCCTTATCCTTCAGATGCATTACTTGGCATGTTTCTTTATTCTCATTGCATCTATTCTTTCTAGATTCTCTGGAATACAACTTCTGGTTTTCAATGAAGTGGAGAAAGGGATCTACTTCCCTTGAGAAAATTATCTCTCTCTTCCTTCCACATATGGGTATGCTTATGCTTTACTTAGTAAACTCCATGAGTTGATTTCCTAAGTTGATTTGATACTCTTACCTGATTGAGAAACATCCTACCATAGTTTAATCATATAAACCATTAACCATTGCACTTATTAGCGCCAATTAAATTCAATCTTAAAAATATCTATTGCTCTTCATTTTCACTATATGTGCTTTCTTTCCACCTATACTACTTTGGAGAATTGTCTGGGCTATGACTACTCCTTTTATCTAATTCAAGTATTTTTGTGTTGCTAGTTATATGACATACATCAACCATAGGAATTCCAATTTGTTATATACTAATCTTATGCTAATAATATTCAAAACCATACGCTAATCTTTGTTGCCTCTATGAACCATTCAACCTACCTCTCTTAGGATTGTTGTAATAACTCCTAGGTGACTATCCTTTCTCACTACCAACATGATCCACACATCTATTCAACTTGCTCTATAAACGAAGTGTATTGTTTCCAAGTTTTAACAAAGTTTCTTTGTGCCCATCAGTTCCACACCCATAGAATTCAAAATTGATCAAGAAGGGGGAAGGAATTCTTATTACCGAATATTCTTCTCACCCAATTTCTTGGACCAATACTCATTGTCTTGGTTTTATTGACCCACTGATAATTTTTCCTTTAAGGGGAAAGGTTCTACCTACACAGTTGTTCAAACTACTTTGATCAAATCATAATTCTTGTTTAGATAGATCATTCCACTTGTGTTGTTACACCTTCTTTTTCCTTTCTCAAAACTTGGAGGAAAAGTGCCCTGCATTTCCACAAAGAAAACATGTGAGTGGTTTCACACCTTTGTATTCAACTCTGAAAGTTTATTTGTCTTCTTGTTGCTACATTAGATTTTTTGTGCATTCCACAATTTTTTGTCTTAAAATGATGATGGATATTGTTGATATTTTTGTTGAGTTACTTCCATTAAAAAAAACAAAAAAAACAAAAAAAGAATGCAATCTATGGGGGCGCTTTGTCTACCTCAAATTTCATCCAAAGCATTAGAGCTATTTTCGTGATTCTAAATTTTCAACAAATACTCTTTTAATATAATTATATAAACTTCTAGTTTCTGATTTGAGGTTTTAAGGCTATTGATCTCCTCAAAATTTGATATGATTTTCCTTCTTAAATGAATATTTTCTTCAATGTCTTCCAACTCAGTAGAGAAGCTACTAGATTCAAAACAAGTGTTTATTCTACTCACAGTGTCTTGAATATATTATTCTCTTTCTGTCTCTATGGATTCTTCTACTGACACATGAGATGTTTTATCTACCTCTCCACTAAGAGGGGACCCAACGACTTCTTGAATAGTGTCTAGATATACTATTCCTATTAAGGTATTTCCTTCTTCACTAGTACTAAATGAGCAACTTTCTCTTTCACCGGTACTTACAATTGAGAAACAAAATGATAAATGGACTATTGTTCTACAACGAAAAAAACAACTTACTTGTAAATTACATCTCATTTGTATCCTCTATGTGTTGATCAATGACTTAGCCTCTTGATATAGGTGTATTATCCTCTAATTTGGGATCTTCAAAACTCTTTGAAACTTTGGTTGATACATTCTTTAGAGAAAGACTCTTGATATCACATGCAGCTTGTATGTCTCTCTCATAGGTGGACTGTGACTCATTCTATATCTCTTTGGCGATCTCACAACGGATTAGTTTCTAAATATTTGACATGGACAACCCTCTCAAGGTTTCCTCCATGACCTGTTCATCAACCTCGTTATCTGTTAATCCATTCTCCGCGAATACCCATACATTAAAATCAAGAGATTAAAAGAACATTATCATTCTTACTTTCTAAGTTGTATAATTTTACCCATTCAAAAATGAAACTCTATGAGAGGAAATCTAGTCGTGGTTCTCCATGATCCTTGATCTTCCTTCCAGTTGTTTAACCGATCCTGAAGGATCCTTGGATTTGACACCAATTGTTAGAAACAATAGATACTAGAATAATAATGAGGGGGGAAGGTGAATTAGTAGTGTGACCACACTATACAACTCTTGACAATTTATATTGTTCAATAACTTTAGCAACCACTCATGTAATTAGCATCAAAACTCAGTTATGTAAAAAATAACATCATAAACATTTTCATACACATGTGAAAGCCATATATAAGACATAAATATTCCTTTTATTTCTTTGGGAAATACAAGATTCAAATTTCTATTACATCATTACCCCACAAGCTTTCACTTCTAGGTAAATTGGCTACTAAAGAAGGGAACTTCTATCCCTACTCATTTATCAACCTTCACTAAAAGGTGAAACTTCCCCTTCTCCTTTATTAGTCACTACTGAAAGGGACTATTTTCCCTCCTCATCTATCATCCACAAAAATAAGGGACTATTGCCCTGCTCATTTATCAACCACTGTTGAAGGGGACTATTTCCCCTAGAATGCATGTTATCACTTGCGAGCCCTGCTGATCCATATTTCATCCATTTTAAAACTGATATGAATAGGACACTTTCTTTCATAAACAAATAAATTTATCTCTTCAATCACTCACCATACCCACCATAGAAACAAATTCAAAATTTATGAGAATTGAACAAATCACCAAACACACCAACAACATCAATCCTTTGTAATTACTAATTTCACCATAAAACATCTTTGTTGAATGAATTAAAACATTGTTTGGTAATTCATTCTTTTCCTTCTCAAACCCCTTTCTAACATCAAAATTAATATTTGATTCACCCCTAATGCATACTAACACTATTCACACCAGTAGAACCAACACAGTTGCACACACCTTCTAAATTTAGAAGTGATTATAGAGGAATTTGGAATGAGATTTTTAGTTCTTTGGTATTTAGTTATCTTTAACTCTTTGCTTGCATGAATATTTATTTTTTTTCCTTTTTCCCTTCTTCAATTATGTCATTTCAATGTGTTATTAAGTCATCAATCATTGCTTACTTGTTTCTTAAATAAATTCTAAGTCAATATATTATTTTCCTTCATTTCGGTAAGTCATGGAATTTAGTAAGGATATTTCTAAATTTGGCTCGGCACAAAATTTCCAATTTTATAGAATTTCCATTTTTACTAGTGTTGTCGGTTTGGTGGTTTCACACCAAAGGTGGCATAAATGCCAACTTTAAGTGATACCAACTCATTCACATAAAAGCCTTCAAATATTATTTTGAATGCAATATTGAATATGCCTTAACCACCAAAATTATGCTAAATTTCATTTCCAACTCATCCATACTTAATCCCTCTATCAGAGGCCCAATGCGCTTTTGTATATAAAACATCATCAATTATAACTCCAATGTGGCAATTTTACCTTAATTCCTCAGGGAATATATTATTTTACAATTTCTCTGTGCACTTGTCTTGGACTTTATTTTTTGTCCTTAGCTCTATATTTATTTGTGTTATGATCTTGGATAACATATCCTTGTGGGTCTTCCCTTACTCTAATCAAGCCATTCCCATTGGTTCTTGCACTCCCTTTGTACATGTTGCCACACCCTGATGCTCTGTCAGCGCAGCGTAAACTTTGTCATGCTTTATTGAAACCTTGCGGGGTCTTAGAAAAAATATTATGTGTCCCTGTGGGAACCACTTCCATGCTGTGAGCCAATCAATGAATAGTCGGGGTGATCTGTGTCTTACAGCTACCAAATACACTCGAAACCTAGTCAGCATGGAGCTCTTCACTAGCATACCTTATAATTCCTTTCTAGGACAACCTTTTGGAGTGATGTCATGATTACATCATATATGTTACCATATGGTTCCATCTAAGTGGTGGCGTCTATCACTCATATTTTGCTCCTTCGATCACATGAAAATGCCGAAATTGCATGCCATGTCTCCCAAAGTCTAACATCATGTTGATGTCATCTAAAACCAATAAAGTATTCACACACATCTTCCTTTTATCTGTACATCCTATTATGGGTATGAATATAAGAGGGATTCTTGGGCATTTTTTTTGCAACAATTTCTTTGTTAAAATTTTCATAGTAGAAGCCACTAGATTGAAGCTTATTACAACGTCAATTTTCGTGACTTCCCAATTGCCTTTTTATTGGTCTTATGTTACTACTCTTCAAGACATGCCTAACCTTACATCATCTTGCATGTGTCTCCTTTGCACATACCTTAGCAGTTTCAAGTAAGGTCTTCCATAGTGACATGGCTATGGGGAGCACTGCTGGAGAAATTCTATAAATTAGAGCTTTTACTTCCATTTTGTGGACTATGCAAATTTTCTGAGTACATCATCCGAATTGTTCCTTTTGTACACAACTTTGATACCATACATGAAATTGCAGCGTATGTGAGTTCTATAATGGGGACCTCCCATAATTATACTTTGCCATTCAAACTCCCACAACTACTACTAATTCCTCCCAAGACTACGTCATCCCACGCATTCCTTTTCTATGTGACTTTGAACCATTGAGGGAAACTCCATTTGGGATGAGTTGTTATAAGGGTCTCTACCATCGGTTAATAAAAGTGTTTTCACCATTGTACTATTAATTCATGTCCTCCCGACTCTATGTTCAACTACTCTTCCAACTATACCTGACTGGTAAATTGTCAACAACTAGCCATTGTTTCAACTTTAATTCTACACCTTGAATTTTGGGGTAAATAACTTTAATGGGTGACAAATTCTAATCTAAGAGGCTTTTAGCAGACTTCCATATACCACTAAAAAAATATTTTGAAGTCAGTTCCACGTGCACTTGAGTTCATGTGTTATTCTATAAATGGTTCCAAATTCTTTGTACCTTCACAATTCTTTTCACTTGAGGTGATCTGTTATTCTAGAAATGGCTCCAAATTCTCTATGGCTCCATAATTAATTTCCTTTTCCATACATGTGCTCATCTAAATTCTTCTTGCAATCTTCTTTGTTTTTTCCATTTCACTACCTTTGATCTAGATAAATCACCATTGACATATGTGACATCAATGACCTAATGGAAACATCTTTGTCAATACTTGTCTAGCATCGTTGTTATGCCAACAACGCCTTTGACAATGGCAACATATTCTAACAATCTACCATCATCTTCTTTGCCTTTTCCATCAATGATAACATATTTCTAACAAAATTTATAGTTTTAAATAAAAAATATAAAAATAAAATATATATTATAACATGTTTTAATTGTTGACGAAGTGAACTACACTTGGGACTAAAACTACATTATATATATATATATATATATAATTCCTTTTTTCTTTGCGAAATTCTTTAAAATATTCAAAAGTTGTTTTTTGGCATTTTATATATCTTACTAAATTATTTAGTAGATTTAGTTAAAAAAAAATGTAATTTAAAAAATTACATAGTTTCTTAGATTAGAACCTTGCTATTTATTGGTGGATATATAAAATACAAATCAATTATATATAAAATTGAAAAGAAAAGTATCAAAATATTAAAAAGAAACTAAAAGGTACAAATACATTGTCATAAAAGTAAATTTGTTGAAATGAATGAAAATGATAAGCCATCATCGTTAATGTTGAACATATCAAAATGGCTTTGAATTTAAAATTATATTTTATTTACTTTATTATTAGTAGAATGGAGAACTATAACCACCATATGCAATAGGTGCATGAAGCTACCTCTAATTAGCTATAACGATTAAAGTGCACTAACATGACTCTAACCCATTATAACCTCTAAATGCACTAAGATGTCCTCAAAGACATTATAATTACTAGGTGCACCAATTAATGTGGATGTGAGTAAATAGGTAGATTAAGCTCAAAATATTAAATTAATACTTTATCTCTCGTCTAAGAGTCTTAGAAAAGAACACAAAAGCCCACTATTTAACTAGTATAAATCGAGGAAATGTATAATACCATCTTTCTCACCATGTACGATTATTAGGTTTTCTTAAAAATGAATATTTAAAAAATATTTTTATCATCTTTATTATATTAAACGTTCTTCTAAGTTGACTACCCAAAAAAAATCCTCAAAGTATTGGGTAAAACACCGATCCTATGATATTCACGATTTAATACTTGACACGTTGTCCCAAAGCCTTAGAAAAGCCCACCATTTGAAAGACATGCCCGAGAGGGAGAGGGAAGCATATTAAAACATGATCCCTTCTTCTTTTTATCTTATCATATGTCATTCCCAAATTGATCTAAACTTTAATAGAATCAGTAGCACTAGATAAGGCGAAGATGAAAACTGTGAGCAAAGTTGGAACCTCAGTCTAATATTTGGCGTGGCGAGGCGAGGAGAGAAGAGAAGGCAACGCAAGGCAAGACCACTGTTACTGTTAATTGATCCACTAGAATACCATGGGTGGATGTCACTTACAATACCATGGGTGGATAAATACCATGAGTGGATGCCACTTACAATACCATGGGTAAATTCCATGGGTGGATGAATACCATGGGTTGATGCCATTTTCCATTTGGATCATGATACCTCGTTGGAAAGATCTCTCTGAGGACTACAACTCAAAATGTGATTTTGATAAAATCACCCAAATGAATATTGCTAAAAAAACATTGTTTAGGGCTTCAAAACAGCTTCGAAAGTTCACGACCCGAAAACTGCCAAAAATAGTAAATTGTGCTACAATTAAGAAAAAAAAAACTAAAAACAAAAAAAACACAAAAACAAAAATGCACAATGCATAATACGCTTCCTTTTCCTTACTTTTGACTCTTCAGCTATCAAGAGTTCCTTCATTAGGTGTCACATACATCTTGTTCTTAGCTCTTGAGATGTCAAGAGCATAACATAGCAATGTCACACACCTATTCCTCATGGTTGTACACATGTATTCCTCAAGCGAGTTGCAATGGGCCCTTGGAGGGCTCTTGATGTTGTACATGCACTTATTCCTCAAGTGAAACTTATTCCTCACATAAGCTACAATGTTGCCATGGAGGCCTCTTGATGTTACAGATTCCCTCACCTGCAAGCTGGTAAGTACTAACATACATGTTTGGAAAAAAGAAACATAATTATCTCTTCCTACAAACAATGTGCCAAGTTTTAGTGGTCGTGTTTGTGAAGGTTCTTACAATGCACTCTTTCATATCCTTCTATTACTTCTGATAATATTCCACAACAAAGTTCTTGTGGGTGTTGATATTGACCACGAATTCTGTCAAGGTAGGAGAGATTAATTCTTTCTCTACAACATTTGTCAAGCTACCACTTTTCTCAAGTTGTCAAATTTCTTTCTTATTCCATAGACTCCAACTACGAGATTAAAAAAAAAAAAAAAAAAAAAAAAACACATCAAGTTTGTTTACCCCAACACGCCAACAAGTAGCAAACCCCAAGTATATTATATAAGAAAGTAGCAGGTATCCCAAAGGCTTGAAGGGGATCTAATTGAAATAAGTGACCATTGTGAGAAGCCTTCCAATCAATATATGAATATATAAATGTAGATTTATTATTATTTTAATTGGAAATTTTCAATTAAATAATAAAATTTAATTACTTCTCTCCCAATCTATGTTGCTTATTAGCATAATTCAACCTCTCATACATCTCACATTTTTTAACAACTTTGTAACATGTAGATTAATTTCCTTTTTGGTGAACAATCTCCACCTTTTGGGAAAATATGGTGCAGTGGCTCCAACCCCTACAGATCATTAGGACAAACTAAGAATAGGACAGAAGATGAAACATTGTACAAACTAACTTATTTTTTAAACAACTAATCGAACATCAGTACTTAAACATTTTCATGAAGACATCATATTCAGAATCTTTGAAAAATGGTGGGAAATCTTTTGCAAGGGTGATGCGGAAAGGGTGATAAGGTTTCACTATTTTGAATTTTTTTTGTTAAATCAGAAAAACCAATATTAATCTAGATATTGGTATTTTTTACTAAATTTTGTGAAGTGACTAAATCTAGCTTTAACCATTCACCTTAAGATGTTTTTACAATATAATTTCCTAAGTCTATTTAATATCTTCATTATCATAAAAACCAACCTATATGCATCTTAACTCCACATCTACCACTCTTAGAGGGATGGAATCTATTTATCCCTTCTGAGCACTTGGTAGACCCAGAATTAAGATGGATCTAAGATGATAGAATTTTTCCTTTAATTAGTCTATGCTCACATGAATACCATGGTATTACCATGGGTCAATACCATGGGTTATCATAAACCTGGAGCTTAAAAGTTACTATTAGTAATTTATAAAAATTAATAAAATTAATAATTGATTTTTATTTTGTTTGAGAGAATAATTTCGGCAAAAGGAAAGCCCATTTCCTAGATAAGGGGCTTTCCTTTTGTAAGGGTGTAGGGTTAGTTTCCGACCTAGCAATAGGGGCCTGTAGTTTTGTGTGTTCTTCTTCTTCCTTCATTATGAAAGTTTTGTGTAGTTTGATTTAAGGGTCGAGATTGTAGCTTTCCCTTTTTATTCTCATTAAGGTTAGCTCTAGTTTGTTTATGTTTTTTTCATAGTAAGAATATATATATGGGTAGGAGTTAATGAGATTAAAGTATAGGAATTAAGTTAATAATAATAAGAATCACCATTGACATTTATTTTTTCATCTCATAATTATTAATAATAACATAATGGTAAACAGATTACATGATTAAACAATAAATTAATATTAAATTTAACGAATATTTATAATAGTATAAAATTAGAGTTTGGTCAGTTAGGTAATTAGGGGATTATTAAGGTAGAATTAAACCTTTTAAATGACTTTCACATTAATAGAAGGAATAAATAATTTATAGTATGGATTATAATTTCCTTTAATTATATATTTATTATGGTCAATTAGACCTTTTTGGATAATAATATTAAGAATAAATAATATTATATTATTTATAATAGTATAAATAGAAATTAGGTTTTTATTCATATAAATAATTATTAACAATAACATAATGGTAAACAAATTACATTAATAATAATATTCATATTAACAATAAATAATATTATATTAAAGAGTTTGGTTAAATAGAGGAATATTAAGGTAAATTAGACTTTTTAAATAACTTTCACATTAATAGATGAAATAAATAATATCAGATTTATCTGATATTATGGATTATAATCTGGTTAATCGGGTAGATAGAGGAAATTTTCCTTTAATTACATATTTATTATGGTCAATTAGACTTTTTGGGATAATAATATTATATTTATATTTATAATAGTAAAAATAAAAAATTTATTACTGGTATTATATAGGGGTAATAGTTTGATATTAATGGGAGATAATGGTATTTTTCACCATTTTACCCTTATATAAGGGCATATTTTGATATTTTTATTAATAATTAACATAATGGTAATAAGATTAGTTTCCTTATTTAGAAATAATATCTGATTTTTTAAATATTTAAAATAAAATAATGAATTTTATTAATAAATATATG
>APFE030779512.1:0-14586 GCA_000404065.3 Pinus taeda | reverse complement strand
TCCAAGCAGGAGAAATAAACCTGCACCAGTGCATGTTAGTGTGATATTTCCTTTTCTATAGATTTGTTTGGTTGGTTTTCCCCACCTGGTCCAAGCAGGAGAAATGAACTTGCACCAATGCATGTTGGGGTGATGCAAAAATCCTTTTTAGTCTACTTCCCACAATCTTCTTTCTTTCATTAAATGCTTATGACAGGATAAATGTATATGGATTGTTTTTTTATTCCTACACTCTATCAAGATCAGAAACATTCATTTTTATGTGTGCAATTTGATTTAACAATATAATCGCACTTGCAATAACTAAGAACTCATTTTAAGAATTAAATGCTAAGTGCAAGAAGCTCTGATCCATTGCAAGAAATAGCTTCTTTCTACGGGATCTGAGTGCTTTGAACCTAAAAAAGTTCAAGCCCTTGCAGGAAGTAAAAAGCCCTTAGTAAAGACACCATTTATACCTTCTGCATAAAGCTTTGTTCCTACACTAGTGCAAGCAGACTACGATAGTACATGACAGATTAGTGTGAGAAGGAAATCTCTAAAGGAGCAGGTTTAAGGGCCCATCTAATGAGACTACTAAATGTCTCTACTAAGGAAAAACACATACTCAGTAGTTAAATAATAATTAGCTAGAGTGATTGCCCTTTATCTTTAATTCCCTATTGCAAATGCATTCTTCTTTGTTCCAGTCTTAGATTATTTTGATGGTTCAAGTTGCCTTTTTCTCTTTTTAGTTTGATTATGCAATCTTTCCTTTAAAGAAAGTAGGGATTTATATTAGAAAGATTCATACCATCTCTGGCATTGCCTGTGCTTAGTCTCTAAGTTTACAGATCCCCCGGGTTGACAAATTAAGTGTTGAGGAGTTTGCTTAAGTATAATTCCTGCACCCAACAATAGTGTTATCATATAAGCATAATTGTTATCAGTTTGCATTTTGGCTTAAGTTAATTTCTTCATTTCATTAAATTAAAATAATCATCCTATATTACCAAATCTATTTATATAGAATTATTCAAATAATTTTATATGATAATTATTTATAGTAAATTAAATGTTTTGATATTGATAATAATAAAAACATAATTTACATTATATGTAGACATTTTAGTGTCGTGATTATATTACAACCTTAATCTCAAACAAAAATTATTCGAATCTATTTAACATAATTATTTTTTAAAATAAATTAAAAAGAGTTTAATTTTAGAGTTGTCATTTATTTTAATAATTAAAATAGAGGGAGTGGGATCTTTTATGTTCAAGAAAAAATAACCTTACACTCAAGCTTTCTGCCACTATCTTTTAGTGATCTTGTGAGTCTCCTTGTTCACAATGACTTTAGAGAAGAGAAGAGGTTGAGCAGCTCCTCGAAATAACCAATGGTGTTTACAATGTCTCCTACCTCCTGCTTGACTACTATTTCATATCTGAATGTTGGAAGTTGTTAACGCAATGAAATTGACTTCCTCCTATCAAGTATAATTATGAGTTTTTATGAACTTTGTTGTTTCCATTTAAGTTTTCCTTTTTCTTATGCCATAGTTTAAGTTGCCTTTTGAAAATCTCTTTTATGGCCTTTGTTCATTCGAGGCTTAATCTTCATTACAAAATTTCATTATTCTGGTTAAAAAAAATAGGGGTAATTTAATGGCCTTTTTTATCCATTAAATTTTGCAAACTATGTTTTTGTTCCTTATTTTAGGTATTTTGTGAGTGGTGTATCAAATATGTTCTTTTGATTTGGAGTATATATGAAATTAAAATAGCACCACTTATCATTTATATATAAATTAAAACAAACTCTCTCTATATATATAAATGATAAGTGGTGCTATTTTAATTTCATATATACTCCAAATCAAAATAACAGATTTGATACACCACTCACAAAATACTTAAATAAGGATATATATATTATATATTTAATATTTAGTATTAATTAATAATATAATTTAGACGGTATATTTTATAATCCAACCATTTTAATTAAAAAATAGTGTTAATTAATTATATAATTTAGAATGTAGATTTTATAATACAATCATTTTAATTGAGTTTAAATAGTGGTTCCCAACACTCATTATTCTCTATTTTTAGTATTTTGTTAAAGGTATATCAAATTAGTGTTTTTATTTTAATATATACACACACACAATAGTAGTAGGGAGGAAATGCTAGTTCATTATGGTACTAATCGCTCACAAGGGAATAACAACGTTCAACAATAACACCCTTATGTATATAAATTAAAATATGTCAACACATATGGCATATGGCATACATATGTACACATACCTTCTTCATACCATTTTTCCAATTTAAAAAATTTATTGGCCTCTCTTTGCACCATTGGGGCAATTGCTAGTTTAGGAATATGCATTTGTGGTAGTCTTTTCATATGTGTATTTGGGATTTTTTTCTCTTATCCTTCTCCATGAAACTACCCCTGCCATGAGTTATCAACAATTGTGACTAGTCACTATATATAAGTACACCATCACATTGCATTGTATCAATCATAATCTATCTCATATACATTTATTATTTATATTATTTATCCAAAATTTATATCAATCTATTGTCCTTATGTTGAATATTTGTCAGGAAATGAACTCTTATTCATTGCAAAATACATTTGCATCATAATACCTTATTCTGTGAGGAAACTATGTTTTGAGCACACTATGTGCTTTGTAAACATGGTTACAAAACCATCAAGATTGTATGGTATTTTTCGGGAAATGAGCTCTTAATCATTGCAAAATAGATTGGCATCATAATACCTTATTCTGTCAGGAAACTATGTTTTGAACACACTCTATGCTTTGTAAACATGGTTATAGCACTATGAAGATTGTATGGGATTTCCTTTTGGGTTCCTTGGGTAATTACTAGCTTGATGAGATGACTGATATTCCTTTCCTCTATTAAATAATGTGCATAACACATGCTACAATCATACAATATTTTACTGTGTGTTTTAGTTTGCTCTGATATTTTTGGTTGATCTAAGTTATTAAAATAGAAGGCATTATTTGTAATCTCACCTACAACCATATGCTCCATGCCCATGTCATTGGATTGACCCTGTAGCACTCAGTGAATAGGTAGAAGAATGGGCATTGGCAATGCCTTGTCCAAGCTTACCCTTATTCCTTTCCAATTTGACCAATTTGTTGGTGGATGTGGTGAATGTCCAATCAAGCACCCCATAGCCTATCACTATTGTAAATCCTGAGTTTAATTAATAGGCATTCTATTCCTTGAACTACATTTCACACTTCCCTTTGTTGATTTGTTCTGTGATGGAATAACACATAAACTACATTGATTCGTTGTGTGATGGCATAGGATAAAAACTGCGATGAGACCAAATGTGGGATAGAAAAATAGAGCAAGTGTTGTGACCACACATTCATTCAAAACAACATAGTATATTTTTCTTTCATTCACTTTGTATTTGGTCTTCTGTTACTACTGTTCAACATATGCCTAACCTTACATCATCTTGTATGTGTCTCCTTTGCACATACCTTAGCAGTTTTGAGGAAGCCTTCCAGAGTGACATAACTATGGGGAGCACTTTTGGAAAACTTCTATAAAATAGAGCCTTTACTTCCATTTTGTGGACTATCCACATTTTCTGAGTACATCTTCCCAATTGTTCATTTTGTACACAACTTTGATACCATACAAGGAACTGTAGCATATGTGAGTTCTATAGTGGGGACCTCCCATAATTATACATTGTCATTCAAACTCCCACAACTACTACTAATTCCTCCCAGGATTACGTCATCCCACACATTCCTTTTTTGTGTGACTTTGAACCATTGAGGGAAACTCCATTTGGGATGAGTTGTTATAAAGGTCTCTACCATCGGTTAATAAAAATGTTTTCACCATTGTACTATCAAGTCAAGTCCTCCTCACTCTATGTTTAGCTACTCTTCCAACTATACCTAATTCGTAAATTGTCAACAACTAGCCATTCTTTCAACTTTAATTCTACACCTTGAATTTTGCGGTAAATAACTTTAATGGGTGATAACTTCTAATCTAAGAGGCTTTTAGCAAACTTCCATATACCACTGAAAAAATCTTTTGAAGTCAATTCCACGTGCACTTGAATTGATGTGTTATTCTAGAAATGGTTCCAAATTCTTTGTACCTTCACAGTTCTTTTCACTTGAGGTGATTTGTTATTCTAGAAATGGCTCCAAATTGTCTCTACCTCCACAATTAATTTCCTTTTCCATACATGTGCTCACCTCAATTCTTCTTGCAATCTTCTCTTTTTTTTCCATTTCACCACCTTTGATCTATATAGATCACCATTAACATATGTGACATCAATGACCTAATGGAAACATCTTTGTCAATACTTATCCAACATCCATGTTATGCCAACAACACCTTTGACAATGGAAACATATTCTAACAATCTACCATCATCTTCCTTGCCTTTTCTATCAATGATAACATACTTCTAACAAAATTTATAGTTTTAAAGAAAAAAATATAAATAGAAAAAAATATAGCATGTTTTAATTGCTTGACGAAGTGAACTACACTAGGGACTAAAACTACATTATATATAGATATAGATATAGGATACAAGAAATAAAACACAAAAAATAATCAATGTTTGAAGAAAATCACACCTTAGCTCATGGTCATGACATACTCCCCTACTTTATTCATTTATCGTCCTCAAAAACACCATCATACATCGTCGCAAAGTGTCGCTAGCTCCAACGTCTTGAAAATTTCCACGTTGCCTACCTCTTCTCCGTCTTCACATAAAAC
This sequence comes from Pinus taeda, assembly GCA_000404065.3. Taxonomy (NCBI): domain Eukaryota; kingdom Viridiplantae; phylum Streptophyta; class Pinopsida; order Pinales; family Pinaceae; genus Pinus; species Pinus taeda. The sequence continues at coordinate 9,774 of APFE030779512.1, read as the reverse complement.
ATCAAGGCTTATCCCTCCATGAATAGGAAGTCTCCTCAATATATGATCATCAATCCACATTCGTCGCAATCTTCACATGTTGCACCTTCATGGAAGGTTGGTCCCTCCAATTAGACTACATGCCATCGCTACAACATATATCATGTCTGACCTCATCATTTATCGTCATCATGTGAATCAATTCATAATACTCCATCCAACACAACATCTCAGTCATAACCAAGACATCTATTGTTAGACCAAATTCTCTCAAATTTGATCTTAGCTTCTCTTCCAACTATGTCGACTATTAAACTACAACAACTAGACGTTTCAACTTTAAATATGTATTTGAGTTTTGTGGTACATAACTTTGACAGGCAATAACTTGCAATCTAGGAGGATATTATTAGACATCGATAAAAAACTATAGATATCTTTGAGAGCTCTATCCATATAAGTGGTTTCCACTTGCATTCGAGGTTTCTTTCTATTCTAAAGTCTTTGCACCTTAATAATTATTTTCCTTTACCATACGTGTGCTCATATTCATTCTTCTACCAATATTCTCTTATTTTTCCATTTCATTACCCTCTATCTAAATAAACCACAATTGACACGTGTGATATCAATGCCCTGATGAAAACACCTTTATGAATTATAATAAAACATCCCTCATATGCCAACAATATCTTTGACAATGACAACATTTTCTAACAATCTACCCATCATATTCTCCTCCTATGCAACCAATGAAAAAATATTTCTAACAATATCCCACTTTCGCATTGACGGAAACACTTTAAGTAAACAAAAACACATTACCAATAATAATGTAAACATAAGTGTACTTTCCTTTTATTCTCTTATCCTTTGTAGATGTTTCTCCCCCTATGATGCACTTATCCTTTGTGTACTTCTTCTCTAATGTACTTCTCCCTTTTGTTGTTTTAGTTTGGTTCATCTCCTCCCCCTTTCATTTTATTTGATATACTTCTCCACCCTTGAGATCAATGGAAAATATACTAACATTCCCCCCTTATTAACAAACTCCCCCTATCTTGTTGATCCCGTGGACATGTAGACTACTTCTTCTTACGCTGATAACTTTAGGTATCTTTGAGTTGATCTAAGTAGCTTCCTTTCTTCTCGATGGAGAATATTGAGGTGAAAGGAGATGATCAATTACTCCCAATCTCATCCTCAAGTAGTCAAGAGGGATTTCTTTCTAAAATAACACATACGTATCCAACTGAGCAAGGAGAAAAATCATTCGTATTGGTTTGTCTCAGCTAGGCTTTCATTCATGAGAGTGCCTCCCTATACACATACACATGACCTCTAGAAATAACAACAATCTATCTTATGCATGACTAACACCATTGACTTAGCAACTAATAAATAACAATCTATGCCATTTTGAAGTGCTTATATGACAAATAAAAAGGGACTCTCAATGATGTATGCTTAAACCAACTGTGCGACATATACTTTTCTTGGAAAACTTCTAATGGCAGTAGAATCACTACATTAAATTATACTAAACATGAACATAAGCATGTTAATCAAGAATATTTCAACAACACTTGGATTGACAATCATCTACTAACAATATGATTACAACATTCTCACAAAAGTTTAATGACACTTGATATTGATTGTTAATACTTGATACCAAGTGTTAATACCTTTCATATCATGGATACAAATAGTTTAATTGATACCAGTGATATCAAATACTGAACAATTTATAACTAAGGGTTGTTCCATTGTTATCATGCTCTTTTCACCACAAATTTTATGTTTGATCCTAATTACTAATTGGAGTAATCAGAAGGAATCATAACAACCACACCATTCAACATATATGAAATATAAACTGGGACAATTCAAGCAACATTAATATGCAATAAACACCATTAGCCTTTGTCTTTGATGATTATATTTTAGAACCAAACAACTTATACCAATTTATAATACCAATCGTTAATGGAATAATCTAATACCCAAAGTTGAATACACTCCCTTTATGGTTATGCTCACTCTTTGGCACTATAAATTATTTAAAGGTACTTGCACAAGACAAAGAAACATTTGTTGTAAACAATTCATCATCCCTATTCTTTCATCATCATCTATATTCAATCTATCAATCTAATTTGGAAACAAAATTAAATCAACCATAATACTCAACAAAACTAGTCTCATTCAACTTTATAAACTAGAGGAAAAAAGGGCATACTTCCCTTATCCTTCAGATGCATTACTTGGCATGTTTCTTTATCCTCATTGCATCCATTCTCTATAGATTTTCTTGAATCCAACCTCTGCTTTTCAATGAAGTGGAGCAAGGGATCTACTTCCCTTGAGAAAATTATCTCTCTTTTACTTCCACACATGGATATGCTTATGCTTTACTTAGTGAACTCCATGAGTTGATTTCCTAAGTTGATCTGATACTCTTGCATGATTAAGAAACATCCTAACATAGTTTGATCATATAAACCCTTAACCATTCCACTTATTAGCGCTAATTAAATTCAATCTTCAAAATATCTATTGCTCTTCTTTCTCACTATATGTGCTTGCTTTCCACCTATACTACTTTGGAGAATTGTCTAGGCTACGACTGCTCCTTTTATCTAATTGAAGTATTTTTGAGTTGCTAGTTATATAACATACATCAACCATAGGAATTCCAAGTTGTTATATACTAATCTTATGCTAATAATATTCAAAACCATACGCTAATATTTGTTGCCTCTATGAACCATTCAACCTACCTCTCTTAGGATTGTTATAATAACTCCTAGGTGACTATCCTTTCTCACTACCAACATGATCCACACACCTATTCCACTTCCTCTGTAAATGAAGTGTATTGTTTCCAAGTTTTCATATAGTTTCTTTGTGCCCATAATTTCCACACCCATAGAATTCAACATTGATCAAGAAGGGGGAAGGAATTATTCTTACAAAATATTCTTCTCACCCAATTTCTTGGACCAATACTCATTGTCTTGGTTTTATTGACCCACTGATAATTTTTCCTTTGAGGGGAAAAGGTTCTATTTGCATAGTTGTTCAAATTTCTTTGATCAAATCATAATTCTGATTTAGATAGATCATTCCACCTATGTTGTTGCACCTCCTTTTTCCTTTCTCAAAACTTAGAGGAAAGGTGACCTGCATTTCCACAAAGAAAACATGTGAGTGGTTTCACAACTTTGTATTTAAATCTAAAAGTTTATTTGTCTTCTTGTTGCTACATTAGTATTTGTGAATTCCACAGTTTTTTGTCTTAAAATGATGATGGATATTGTTGATGTTTTTGTTGAGTTACTTCCATAAATAATTTTTTCCTATCTCTGGGAGGGCTTTGTCTACCTCGAATTTCATCCAAAGCATTAGAACTATTTTCATGATTCTAAATATTCAACAACTACTCTTTTAAAATAATTATATAAGCTTCTAGTTTCTAATTTGAGGTTTTAAGGTTATTGATCTCCTCAATATTTGATATGATTTTCCTTCTTAAATGAATATTTTCTTCAATGTCTTCCAACTCAGTAGAGAAGCTACAAAATTCACAACAAGTGTCTATTCCACTCATAGTGTGTTCAATATATTATTCTCTTTCTAACTCTAGGGATTCTTCTACTGACATATGAGATGTTCTATCTATCTCACTACTAAGAGGGGACCCAACGACTTCTTGAATAATGTTTAGATATACTATTCCTATCAAGGTATTTCCTTCTTCACTACTACTAAATGAGCAACTTTCTCTTTCACTGGTACTTCAAGTTGAGCAACAAAACAATAAATGGACTATTGTTCTACGATGAAAAAACAACTTACTTGTAAATTACATCTCATTTTGTATCCTCTATGTGTTGATCAATGACTTAGCCTCTTGATATAGGTGTATTATCCTCTAATTTGCGATCTTCAAAACTCTTTGAAACTTTGGTTGCTCCATTCTCTAGAGAAAGACTCTTGACATCACATGCAACTTGTATGTCTCTATCATAGGTGGACTATGACTCATTCCATATCTCTTTGGTTGTCTCACAATGGATTAGTTTCTAAATATTTGACTTGGACAACCCTCTCAAGATTTCCTCCATGACCTATTCATCAACCTCATTATCTGTTAATCCATTCTTCACGAATACCCATACATTAAAATCAAGAGATTAAAAGAACACTATCATTCTTACCTTCTAAGTTGTATAATTTTACGCATTCAAAAATGAAACTCTATGAGAGGTAATCTAGTCCTGGTTCTCCATGATCCTTGATCTTCCTTCCAGTTATTTAACCTATCTTGAAGCATCGTTGGATTTGACACCAATTGTTAGAAACAATGGATACTAGAATAATACTGAGGGTGGAAGGTGAATCAGTAGTGTGACCACCCTATAACCCTCTTGACAATTTATATTATTCAATCACTTTAGCAAGCACTCATGTAATTAGCATCATAACTCAGTTATGTAAAAAATAACATCATAAACATTTTCATACATTTTTTAAAGCCATATATAAGACGTAAATATTCCTTTTATTTCTTTGGGAAATACAAGATTCAAATTGTTATTACATCATTACCCCACAAGCTTTCACTTCTAGGTAAATTGGCTACTAAAGAAGGGAACTTCTATCCCTACTTGTTTATCAACTTTCACTAAATGGTGAAACTTCCCCTTCTCCTTTATTAGTCACTACTGAAAGGGACTATTTTCCCTCCTCGTCTATCATCCACACAAACAAGGGACTATTGCCTTGCTCATTTATCAACCACTGTTGAAGGGTACTATTTCCCCTATAATGCATGTTACCACTTGTGAGCCCTATTAATCCATATTTCATCCATTTTAAAACGCATATGAATAGGTCACTTTATTTCATAAACAAATAAATTTATCTCTTCAATCACTCACCATACCCACCATAGAAACACATTCAGAAATTTCTGAGAATTAAACAAATCACCAGAACACACCAACAACATCAATCCTTTGTAATTACTAATTTCACCATAAGACATCTTTATTGGATGAATTAAAACATTGTTTGGTAATTCATTCTTTGCCTTTTCAAACCCCTTTCTAACATCAAAATTAATATTTTATTCACCCCTAATGCATACTAACGCTATTCACACCAGTAGAACCAACACAGTTGCACACACCTTCTAAACGTAGAAGTGATTATAAAGGAATTTGGAATGAGATTTTTAGTTCTTTGGTATTTAGTTATCTTTAACTCTTTGCTTACATGACTATTTATTTTTTTTCCCTTTTTCTTTCTTCAATTATGTCATTTCAATGTGTTATTCAAGTCATCAATCATTGCTTACTTGTTTCTTGAATAAATTCTAAGTCAATATATTATTTTCCTTCATTTTGGTATGTCATGAAATTTAGTAGGGATATTTCTAAATCTGGCTAGGCATGGAATTTCCAATTTTAATAGTGTCGTCGGTTTGGTGGATTCACACAAAAGGTGGCATAAATGCCAACTTTAAGTGATACCGACTCATTCACATAAAAGCCTTCAAATATTATTTTGAATGCATTGTCAATTATGCCTTAACCACCAAAATTATGCTAAATTTCATTGCTAACTCGTTCATACTTAATCCCTCTAGCAAAGTCCCAATGCATTTTTCGTATATTAAACATCACCAATTATAACTCCAATGTGCCAATTTTACCTTAATTCCTGAAGGAATATTTTATTTTACAATTTCTCTGTGCACTTGTCTTGGAATTTATTTTTTGTCCTTAGCTCTATATGTATTTGTTCTATGATCTTTGATAACATATCCTTATGGGTCTTCCCTTCCTTTACTTAAGCCATTCCCATTGGTCCTTTCACTCCCTTTGTACATGTTGCCACACCCTAATGCTCTATCAGCTCAGAGTAAACTCTGTCATGCTTTCTTGAAGCCTTCAGGGGTCTGGGAAAAAATATGATGTGTCCCTGTGGGAACCAGTTGCATGTTGTGAACCAATCAATGGACAGTCGAGGTGATCTGTGTCTTACAGCTACCAAATACACTCGAAACCTAGTCAGTGTGGAGCTCTTCACTTGCATGCCTTATAATTCCTTTCTACGATGACCTTTTGGGATGATGTCGTGATTACAGCATAGATGTTACCATATGGTTCCATCTAAGTGGTGGCCTCTGTCACTCATATTTGGCTCCTTCGTTCACATGAATATGTCGAAAATTCATGCCATGCCTCCCACTGTCTAACATCAAGTTGATGTCATCTAAAACCAATAAAATATTCACACAAGTCTTCCTTTTATCTGTACATTCTATTATGAATACGAATACAAGAGGGATTCTTGGGCCTTTGTTTTGCAACAATTTCTTTGTTAAAATTTTCATAGTAGAGGCCACTACAATCAAGCTTATTACAACGTCAATTTTCGTGACTTCCCGATTGCTTTTCTATTGGTCCTATGCTACTACTCTTCGAAATATGTCTAACCTTACATCATTTCATATGTGTCTCCTTTCCACATACCTTAGCAATTTCAAGGAATGGCTTCCACTATGACATGACTATGGGGAGAACTGTTGGAGAACTTCTATAAATTAGAGCCTTTGCTTCCATTTTGTGGACTATCCACATTTTCTGAGTACATCATCCCAATTGTTCCTTTTGTACACAACCTTGATGCCATACAAGGAACTGCAGCCTATGTGAGCTCTATAATGGGGACCTCCGATAATTGTACTTTCTCATTCAAACTCCCACAACTACTACTACTTCCTCCCTGGATTACGTCATCCCATGCATTCCTTTTATATGTGACTTTTAACCATTGAGGGAAACTCCAATGGGGATGAGTTGTTATAAGGGTCTTTACCATCTATTAAGAAAAAAAATTCACCATTGTACAATCAAGTCATGTCCTCCCGACAACACTCCGAAGGGAGAATAGCTTGTAAAAACACAAGAGAGAAATGGCGGCGACTAGGGTTTCTTGCAGGTCTGGCTTCTCTCTTCCCGTCGCAGCTTGGGTTCGCTGCCTCCCCGCAGCGCCTCCCCTCCCAGGTCCTGTCTTCGTCTTCAGTTTGCCTGTTTTTTGCTCGCGGCTGTGGTTTTCTTTTCAGCAGAGCTTAGCTGGCGGAGGTGCCATCCTCAGCACCAGCGTCCTCCACTTGTTTGGCTTCTCCCATGAGGGCTCTCGCCAGGAACCCAGCAGGGGTTTGAGCGTCTCAATTATCAGACTCCGCTTCCTGATACTGGCTCAGCAGCATCCCCCTCAGCCTGAGGGCTTATCTTCCTTTTCATTAATGGAGTTTTTCCCCTGTTTGCTCCCTTTTCCCCGGAGTATTTTCAGAGCGGGAAGCTGGGCTTCTCTGTATGTCCCCTTTCCCTCGTCTCAGTCCCTTTCTGAGCATCCCTCATGGAATGGAAGCCTGATATTGCTTCCAGAAAATCTTATTCCTAGAATTTTTGTATTAAGCCTACACAGGGAGGATGCGTGGCAAATGTTTGACAAAATACTACAAAGAGACTCGCCTCAGTCTTGCAGAGAACGACAGATTCAGAAGCATTCCGAGTCCTTCCAGATCTTCATAACGCTCCTCTCAGGCAAATCTCTGCTCCAATGGGTGAGCTCTTCAGACTTAGTGCAGGACCTTAAACATAAACTGGATCTTAGGGTGGGGATTCCGGCTGCTTCTCAAAGGCTCCTCTTTAACGGTAAACAGCTTGAAAACCTCTTACCCCTGTCATTTTACAATATTCAAAGAAATGCTACAGTCATTCTTTCCCTTCGTTTAAGACGGGGGGCGGCTGGACAGTCATCTTCAGCAACAACATTCTCTTACAAAGATGTCGTCCATGCCCAGAAACCCAAGAATGCAGCTCCACCAGTCCAAGGTCCAAAACCTTTTTTGGTGGACAAGCTGGAGGAAACCCCCTCCATTGAAATAATGCATCCTACTATGGACAGGTAGTTTCAACTGTTTGCAGAAAAGGGCATTATTTGCAGGTTCAATGGCCTGTGTCCACGCACAACATATCTCTACAAATGGGTTCACTCCAACTGGACCAACAACTGCAAGGTTCTTCTTTGTTCTAAAGGCTTCTTCATTGTGATTTTTGTTGACAGTGAGGACTATAAAAAAGCTTTAACTGAGGGCCCTTGGTTCTGGGACTCAGCGGGTCTGTTTTTAACCCCCTGGTTCCCAGATTTTGACCCCTCTACAGCCATGATCACCAAACTACCCATCTGGGTCAGACTTCCCAACCTTCCAGCTCATTTATGGCACTTCGCTGTGTTTGAAGGAATCGGTAACAAGCTAGGCCGCCATCTAGCCACAGATACCTCTAGAGGAGAAAAAGGCATCTACACCTTTGCAAGAATCTGCGCAGAAATAGACATGAGCAAAGGATTACCAGATCAGATCGTTCTCAAGATTAGAGACTTCCATTGGACTCAGCCCCTGGACTACGAGAACACAGCGTTCCGCTGCAGAAACTCCCATCTTACAGGGCACCTTCACAGATCATGTCCTGCGATTCTAGCCCAAAAGAAGAAGGCTGCTCCCAAGCCGAAATCCAAAAGCTGGAAGCCTTGTGACCCACCTCCCATGGATGACTTCAGATCCAGCTCGGATGAAGAGGAAGAGAATGAGGACGGGATGGAGGATACGCCTGCATAGGACCCACCCCAATCAGGTCCGGTGGAGTCCTCGGCCCCTCCTCTCGTGCAAAAATGAACTCATGAGACATCTCCTTCGGATTCGGACAAGGAGATCTCTCCGTCAGCACAACGTAGTCTGCTAGTTCTGCCATCCATACAGGATCAACTTGGATGGGTCAAAGTTGGTAAGAAGAAAGGTAAAAAGGGCCGAACTGGAGATTCCACTCAAGCTGGGTTGAATCCCCAGTAAGGCTCTAACCTCCTAGCCAGTCTGTTAGCTCCTTGTGTAGCACTGCTCTCTTCCTGTCCACTCCTCAGATCTGAGGTGCATCGTTCATCCTTGTCGAGTCCCCTATTTCTTTGGGGTTCTGTAGGAGGTCTTTTGGTCAAGATGTCTTGTTCTATGCTACGCCTCAGGCTCTAGTCAGCCCGGGCAGCCCTTTTGTACAATATTTTTTGTTTCCTAATACAAATGCTTACTTACAAAAAAAAAAAAGTCATGTCCTCCCGACTCTATGTTTAGCTACTCTTCCAACTATACCTAACTGGTAAACTATCAAAAACTAGCCATTGTTTCAACTTTAATTCTACACCTTGAATTTTGGGGTAAATAACTTTAATGGGTGATAACTTGTAATCTAAGAGGCTTTTAGCAGACTTCCAGATACTACTAAAAAAATCTTTTGAAGTCAGTTCCACGTGCACTTGAGTTGATGTGTTATTCTAGAAATGGTTCCAAATTCTTTGTACCTTCACAATTCTTTTCACTTGAGATGATCTGTTATTCTAGAAATGGCTCCAATTTCTCTCTACCTCCACAATTAATTTCCTTTTCCATACATGTGCTCATCTCAATTCTTCTTGCAATCTTCTTTGTTTTTTCCATTTCACTACCTTTGATCTAGATATATAACCATTGACATATGTGACATCAATGACCTAATGGAAACATCTTTGTCAATACTTGTCCAACATCCTTGTTATGCCAACAACACCTTTGACAATGGCAACATATTCTAACAATCTACCATCATCTTCTTTGCCTTTTCCATCAATGATAACATATTTCTAACAAAATGTATAGTTTTAAAAAGAAAAATATAAATATAAAAAAAT
>APFE030779510.1:33621-46584 GCA_000404065.3 Pinus taeda | reverse complement strand
TAGTTATGGCATCATGGAGTGAGTCTTGGAAGGAGATATGCTAAAGGCTTGAGGCTGGACGGATCCGGAAGGAAGCTTTACTTGGAGCCTGCGAAAGGTTACTCAGGTGATATTACTCCTTTTGTACATTCTATTTGTCTATAATAAAGAAACACGTCTTGGTTCCCGATATGCTTCTTCTTTATGTTTATGATGTTCATGTTTGAATTTCATGTATGAATGTTTGTTTAAATTTTATAACTAACTTCCTTCTTTTATAACATAAAGATGATTTCTGTATAAGTCCTTGTCCATATACTGCTGCATTCTTTGGAAATGGTTGTTTTGCAGGACAAACAAGTGAAAGGGACTTGAAGAAGGGTTTGGACCATTGAGGAACTTCTTGAATGTAGGACCTGAGGTACGCCCTTCTTACTTTAGAATTTGCTTATTATAGTGTAATGGATGTGTGAATGTGTGTTTCTCTGTTTAGACAATGTTCAGTCTGCTAGGGTTTCCACCCAAAATCCCTAGGGGATCAAATCCCTCAACAGAATTGGTGACTCTGCTAGGGACAACACTCTTGTTGTTCCTAGTTTGGGTGTTTGTCAAGCCAATCAGGGCTTAGTTCCTTGTTGGTTTGTTGTTACTGTCTGGTCTATTCTTGAATTCTAAGTTTTGCTAGTTTCTTTAGTTTGTTTTTTATTTTTCTTGAAATATTTAATATACGCTATTTTCCTTAATTACAGAAGTGTATAAATGCTTGTTTCCTGAAGTAAACCCGTGTATATGGAGGTTTCCTCAGGCACAGTCGCGTATACACGCAATTTGCACTAAGTACAATCGCGTATATCTTGCAACTTTCAAGATTTATAAATTTTTGTGTCTGTGAAGTTTGTCTGGTGTTTTGAGTCAGTTTGAAACAGTCATTTTTGCCAGTATCAGTTGTCTTTGTTATAGCAAGTGTCTTACTCTGACTTCTCTCTGATTATAAGGAGTATTGGTCTTGTTTTGTGTTTACAAGCATCATCATCTTTTTGCTAAAAGAACGCGAGATGTCTTGATTGGAATCTTGGCTGCTCTGAGTTATCAGAGCGGAAAGATTGTTATCAATCTTTGTGTTGAACTTTTATTTTGGTGACTTTTTGTTTGCTTAACAAAATCACTTTTTATGACCATCTACTTCTTTGTTTTATCAAAGTTGTCAATTGATGCTTTCTTGAAATTGTCTTTTTGATCTTTTTTGGTCTTTGTTACCAAAGCTTTCATTGCTGCTTTCGGTTGTTAAAAAGCCTCTTTAAACACATTTGTTATTGTTGAGTTTTCATTCATTGTATGGTGTCAACTTGCAAAAGTGTTTCTTGCTTATTGTTGCAATCGCAAAGTTTCAGTTCTTGTTGAGAGCATTTTCGAAAAGACTTTCCTGTTGCTACTTTGAAGAGAACTTTTTGAAAAGTTTTGTTTTGCTTTCTTGAACTTGCTTTTAATTTGGTTTCCTTTTGGTGAGTGAAAGTGCTTTATGTTTATCTTGAGTTTTATTTTTAGTATTTAGACGAAATGAATCGTAGCATCTCATATTCCATCTAGATATTGTAAGTGGCAAAAGAAAATTTGATAAACAAAGAAACTTTCATTTCTTGTTTGTAGAGTTGTTTTCAATCTTGCATCGAGCATTTAGTTGTTGCATTAGGATAGATTTGCATCTCTTTAGGCATAAATAGTTTTGTTAACTTTTTAGTGTGAAGTGTGAATTAAAGAAAAGAAAAGAAAAGTTTGTTTCATTAGAAGTTTCCTTTCGAACCCTGTAGAAATTAATCTTCATCAAAAAACAATGACAAAGTGCACATGCATATAGTTAGGTTTTATTAATTTCTTTTACGTCGAAAAAACACCACTAGTTTCACTTCCATCATCCTTTGACTTAAATAACAGCCCTTAAAATCAAGCGCTAACTAAAATTAACTAGAACTTTTTTCTTTTAGGTTAAATACACAAACAAGTTTTAGGATTTTAGGGCCTTGGATTAGGCGAGTGGAGAGTTAACTCTCCAAGGCCATATTAAACGTCAAACATAGGAGTCTGATTAATGAGATAAAATCCAATAGCGTTAGGAAGACCAGGAAAGCTCCGTATTTGGGAGTTAAGCACGAGGGTCTGTGAAGACAGGGAAGAGAGATACCCCCTCTCCTACTTGTCCGAACTTACCTCATGACTGTTCCGCCTGGCTTCTGCGACGAGTTGGTATCCATAGTTGCTTCTCCTAGGGAACTACATAGGTGGTTGCGGAGGGGAATCTCATGGCACCTAAGGTCGACGTTGTATCACTTTCAATCGTACTACTGGAGGGCACCCTTGCGAAGCTTGGGGGCTTGCACCGGTGCAGGCTGTTGTTAGGAGGTCATCGTAACTTCCTCTATAACCTTCGCTGATAGGCCTGGGCCCTCATCATCCCAGACCTTCTTCGGAAGGCACCTTATTTTTTCACTTTCTCGTATTTTGGTCTACGGTCCTAATCAACCGGAGCGGAAATACTTGAAAGTTGTTTGACTGGCTGTATCTTTAGGGACTTTATAGTGGGTGCTCTATGCTCTTAGTTGGCCTAGCTTTAATTTTTTTGAGTCTTTTGCTAGATTTTAAACAAAGAATTCAAAGTGGCTGACCGATCTCCTAGACGGTCTCGAAGACTTCGTGGTCTCTCACCACCAACTTTAGAGCCTTCTCCGAGAAGGCGCAGAGGTAATAATACCAGTGGGTTTCATCCCATGGCAATTGATGAATCAGGGATTGATCCTCCTCTCGCGGGCATTAGTATTGAAGCAAGACCTGGTGCTTCCACGGAGCAAGAGAGGAACACTCCAGTTCTTTCTTGATTTCACTTACAAGTGAAGGATAATATTGAAGTAGAAGAACATTCAGAGTCATTAGCGCCTCTGAATTCTCCCCTACCATCCAGTCATCCACACGTATTACAATACGTTGGGACTCTGACGCATAGACTGTCAAGTCCAGGTTACGCTACGCACTTACCTTCGATGACCACTACTAGAAGCATGGCTTCTACAAGTGCTACGACTGTATAGACTCCTATATATGTACAAGGGGGAGGAACTATTTCCATCCCCTCTATCTCTTTATTCGGATCTTTTGCTAGCACGTCTTCTGTTGGGTCTACCTCCATTTTGTCCATGAGAGGAAATTCCCAAACCAATGCTTTTGGTTTTGGATTCTTCCCATTTGGCGCCCATTCACAGGGCATTCCTTTAGCTCCATTCGGGGCCGCCACGTCCATGATGAGTGGGTCGGCTTCGTTCCAAGGTTTTCCATTCGGAAGTGGTCATGTACCACATTCCAACCCTATGATAGGATCTATGCCTTTTTCTTTGGTCGGACAAAGAAGCAATCCTTTCCAAGGTTGGACTAACCCTGGGCTTAGTAGTGCCGGAACTGGGAATCCATTCTTCGGCCAATATGGGAATAGGCCGTATACCACGATTAGTTCATTCCAAAGTATTCCTCCCCTAGCTTCGGCTTGGAATCCATATCAGGGGTTGTCAACTCCTTACAATCCTTTAGGAGGAAACTTTGCTGGGTATGGTGGATATACGTCTGGAGTTGGTCAAACTCCGAGTGTTGCTGGGCCACAAGGCTTGCCTTTTGGCTCAGTGGGTTCTACTGGTTACTTCGGGCAGCCTGGTGCCTTTCAAAATCCAGGACAATCTTTTCAGAGCTTTGGGAGTGCTGCCCAGTCAGGGTGGAATCCCCAAGCTCCTCCTAGACTTCCGTTTCTAGCAACGTTGAACTTGCCAGACCTCACTAAGTTAACTAACAACCTAATCAAGTATAATCCGGCCTGGCCTCCAGTCCCAACTAAACTCCCTTCGGATATTCCAAAATTCGAAGGGAAGAGTGGTGAGGATTTGGGCGACCACGTAACCACGTTCCACTTATGGTGCTCATCGAACTCCTTGATCGATGACTCGGTTAGGTTGAGATTATTTCAACACACCTTGACTGGTAACGTGACCAAGTGGTATATAGAGTTGCCTGGGGGCAGCTTTACATTATTCACTGACTTAGAAAATATTTTCTTAAACCATTTTCAGTTTCCTGTCCGGTATGATGCCGGAACTGAACTACTGGCTACTTTTTGTCAGGATAGAGCAACTCACGTTTCTGATCATATTCAGGAATGGAGACGGAGAAAGAGGCTCATTAAAGCCGATATCCTTCTGAAGTACTTTCTCGAGTGGTTTTTGAAGTCTTTGATACCTGAGATCTCCAAAGATGTCTCCATGTCTGGGGTCTATTCTGAGGAGCAAGCTATTTTTAGGGCCCAGCAATTAGAATTGATCTACTCTCAGTCTGGGATCCTATAAAAGTACTTGCCAGATGCTCCTGGGTCTAAGGTTGATGTAGCTAAGCCAAATCTAGGTCCCCACAAGGATGGTATTGTTGGGTCGATATACATAAATGTGGTGAACTTGTTGAATCAATTGCAACAATTTTCTTTACAAACTGCTTCTAACAACCAAGTCACATCGTCTAACCCTTCCGCTTCCCAAAATTCTTCGATTAATTCTGTCCAATCTGATAACCCCAAAGGAAGTCAAAATTCTAATGGGAAAAAGAAAGGACGAGGTAAGAAAAAGAACCAAGATGGAAAGCCTGATGCAAATAAATCCGGCAACAATGCTTGTGGAGGTAGAAATGAGTCAAAAAAGAAAGTCAAGTTTCCATGCAAGTTGTGTAGTGGAGACCATTTAACTCATCTTTGCCCCAAGATTGAAGATGCTTAGTGCTTGTTAGGGCAGCAAGGGACTTCTAGTTCCCAAGCTGTGTTAACCAACCCTTTTCCCCAAGGGCAGTAACTTCTTGCTGGCGCGAGTTCAAACCCTGGAACCTCCGCAAGGGGCAACCAGGAAGGGGAAAAATCATCGAATGTTTTCATGATGGGTTCTAACATCCATGTGGCTGCTCGGTCACGTGATTATGGTGAAGTCGAAACTTCTAAGGATAAGGTTGTTCCCGGAAGTACTGACCTTCATATCGAGCTAACCCCTGTCGAGACTATACCACAGATACCGAAAGGTTCCGCTAAACGCGCGACGATTATTCCTAATGCTAGGGCTGCCCATAATTACTCCATTGTGGAGGATCTGGCTCAGAGTCCATGCGCCATGTCCGCTTTAGAGGTTCTCTAGTCATGTCCGGCTCAAAGAAGTGCTTTACTTTCCGCGATTGGGGCAGTCGATCCAACTAATTCTTTAGTGCTCACTTTCGACATGTTAAATGTCAAAAAGCGACTACCTCGTCACATGGCTTTTCAAATAAAGTCTACATACCAGAAAATTAACATTTTTCGAACCGTTATTGATGAAGGGGCTTCCACGTGCATCATGTTGATGTCATGTTGGAAGGCTATTGGATCGCCTTCGGCCGTTCCTTCACCTACCATCTTGACTGCATTCGATGGCCATTCTCATAAGCCGCATGGGATTATCCTGGACTTTCCTATATGTGTTGGGGGGAAGGTCGTTAATATTGAAGTAGAAGTCATAGATGCTAACCTAGATTATAATCTCCTCCTAGGAAGGAACTGGGTATGCGAAATGGATTTCGTTGTTTCAACTCTGTTTCGTGTCATTTTCTTTCCTCATGAGGGGAAAATCGTAAAGGTTGATCAATTGGATTATTGTCCAGTTGATCCTCAAGCAACTTCCGACTCTACCGTTCCTTTAGTGGATAACCCTCATTCGCCTACTGAGAATCTATTAGGGATGTATTCCTCGTTGATGGGTACTTTTGAGTTTCCCTCTCCTATCGCTAAAATCAATGCCATTTCGTCATCTAAGGAGTTTTCTCGAGATGGGTTCTTTCGAACTTGTTATTTTTCAGACCCTTGGACCTTGCCTTCACCTTCGACCACATTAGTTGAAGGACAAGAGAATGGAATGGAATTTCCTATATCTGCAGCTGAGCTTAGATATCAGTCTATCGTAAACTCTGCAGATGAACATTCTACTCCTTTTTCTGAAGAGGAGTTAGATGGTGATGTGGCCCCCGCTTGGAGCCTTGATTCTACCTCTGCTTTGGACTGCTTAGATTCAGTTTTACCAGTGGAAGAAGCAATTCTTGAAGCAATGATGGGCATAGATCGACCTTGGGAAGATTTACACCATCATTCATACTTTCTTCCTCCATCGCAGGAGGTAGAATCTAGATTCTCTGAGCTCTGGCCTAGTGATGTTTGTACGTTGTTAAACCCTTTGGCTCCAACACACGTTCCTGCCAAAGGTAATACGTCAGTGATTTCAAAAACAACACCTATAAACATCTCTAGGGACCCTAACACGATCGAGAATCTCTTCATCGAAATTGAGTGTTCCCCTGAAGAAATTCAAATTTACACCGACCTGTTCAAAGAATTTCGTGATGTATTTGCTTGGTCTTATGAGGAAATGCTTGGCATTGACCCATCTATAGTTCAACATGAAATCAAGATGAATGAAAACGCCAAACAAGTCCGTCAGAGGCTTCGGTCGATCAACCCTAGGAAAGCAGCAGCTATCAAAGCGGAAGTGGAGACGCTGCTAAAGGCGGGTTTTATATACCCTGTTCCTCTTACTGATTGGGTTTCTAATCCAATCCCTGTAGATAAAAAGCAAGAAACAATCCGAGTATGCATCGATTTTAGGGACCTAAATAAGGCTTGTCCCAAAGATAATTACCCCACACCATTCATTGATCAGATTATCGACGAGTGTGCAGGTAATGAGATTTTTCCCTTCATGGATGGATTCTCTGGCTATAATCAAATTTCTATCCGTCCTGAAGATCAACATAAGACAACCTTTATATGTCCCTGGGGTACCTTTGCATATAGAAAGATGCCTTTTGGTGTTAAAAATGCTGGAGCTACCTTTCAGTGGGCCATGTCATATGCTTTCCACGACATCAAGCATGTCATCAAAGCGTACTTAGATGATCTCGTTGCTCGTTCTCGAAAGATAACTAATCACCCTAGCCACCTTTGAATGGTTTTCGAACGATGTCGTTTTTATAAATTCCAGTTGAATCCCAACAAGTGTGTTTTCATGGTTATGTCCGGTCGGTTGTTAGGGTTCATTGTGTCAAATGAACGGATTCGGGTTGATCCCTTCAAGGTTGAGGCAATAGTTCGGTTGCCTCCCCCATCCTCAATTCATCAACTTCAGAGTCTTCAAGGGAAGGCTAATTTCTTACGGCGGTTTATAGAAAACTATGTCGAGATCACTAAAGGGTTCATGCGGTTGTTATGGAAAGGAGTTCCATTTGTATGGGACGACTTTGCGCAACGATCGTTTGATGCTTTGAAAAAAGCACTAGTCTCTACCCCGCTTTTGAGTCCACCGATTATGGCAGAGACTTCCTTTTATATCTCGCGGCAGCAGAATCAACCATTGGTATGGTTCTGGTTCAGGAGGACGATGCTCTCATCGAGCACGTGATTTATTATTTGAGTCGAGGCTTAATAGGCCTTGAACTTCGCTATTCTACGGTTGAGAAGTTGGCCTTGGCAGCTGTCCATGCTGTCCAACAGCTCCGTCATTACATCTTACTACGCAAAATGTTTTTCTTAGCAGCAGTCAATCCATTTCAGTTTGTCCTCATTAGGCAGGTGATTGGGGGAAAATATAATAGATGGATAGTCATCTTGCAAGAATTCGATCTCGAGTTCTTGTCAGCCAAGTCTAATAAATCCATGGTTTTCGCTGAGCTAATTTATGAGCTGCCTTATGGAGAGGATACGGTCTATGAGGAAAGTTTTCCCGATGAACATTTATTCCTCATCTCTTCACTTGACCCTTGGTATGGAGATATCATTGTCTATCTCCAGACTTCGAAGTTTCCCTCTACTTTCTCCAAGGATGAACGTCGTAAATTATGTCACCTGGCTAAAAATTATGTTATCATTGGTGATACCTTATACCAACGAGGGGTTGATTCAATCCTTCAACGTTGTTTAACCTTGGAGGAAGTAGAGTCAGTGCTTAATGATTGCCATAGTGGAGCTTGTGGTGGTCATCTATCAGGGCTTGCTACAGCCCAGCGCATCTTACGGGCTGGCTATTTTTGGCATTCACTTTTTAAAGACTGTGTTGAAGCAGTCAAACGTTGCCACCCTTGTTAGATCTTTACTTGAAAAAGATGCGTGCTCATCCAGCTCCTCTTTTTCCCGTTGCCACGGTCAGTCCTTTTACTAAGTGGGGTATTGATTTTACAACTTGTAATCCGCCTTCAGCAGCGAATCACAAGTACATTATTGTGGCTGTAGACTCCTTTACGAAGTGGGCCTAAACCATGCCCACTTATAAAAACGATAGTGACACGACAGCTTTGTTTCTTTTCAATCAGGTTATATCAAGATTCGGTGTCCCGAGAGAGATTGTCACTGATCATGGCAGTCACTTCCAGAATCAACTCATGTCTGAATTGGCTCTTAAATTAGGTTTCTGTCAAGATCATTTGTCTCCTTATTATCCTCAGGCCAATGAACAGGTCGAGGCAGTCAATAAAACTCTTAAGACGATACTCCAATGGACAATCAACAAAAATCAGTCCAATTGGCACGTCATGTTGTATTCGGCTCTTTGGGCATACCAGACCTCCGTAAAGACTGCTACTGGTTTTACGCCTTTTCAGTTGGTTTACGGGATGGAATCTATCTTTTCGATCAAATGTGAAATTCCATCTCTCAAGTTAGTTGTAGAGCTTCTTCCAGAGACTTCGAGTCTCGAAGAGCGCCTCATTCACTTGGAACATCTCGATGAGCAGCATCGAGATGCGGCCACGATGAATGAGGCTCATAAGAAAAGGGTCAAAACGCAGTATGATAAATCTATCCGTCCTCGAGTCTTTTCTAAAGGCGACCTTGTCTTGGTCTATGACCAAGATAAAGACGCCTTGGGGGCAGGCAAGTTTAAGCCTATGTGGTACGGTCCTTTCATTATTAAACGAGTTTTAGAAAAAGGGTCGTATGAGTTAATCGATTTTGAGGGAAACAAGCTGGCTGAGCCCCGAAACGGGCTCTACCTAAAGAAGTACTTTTCTTAAGTAGAAGTTAGGCAATGGATTCTTTGTATATTATGTATATTTGTACATATATCATCGAGAGTTTTGTGATGTCAAAACTTTTTGGTCTGCTGTTGCAGGTGTTGATGGATGACTTGGTCTATTTTGGGTTCGTCGATGGTACTAGCTGGCACACTCTGAATCTCGCTTCCGCAACTTGGGTACTTTATTATCCAACTATTCAATTGATGGTATCAAGAGGCGTATGTGTTGGTCTTGCTTCAAATAATATGGCTGAGTATACTGCCGTTATTAATTTACTATCCGAGGCAATCTCTTATGAGATCGACTTGTTGGTAGTTTATCTCGATTCTCAATTGATAGTGTCTCAATTAAATAACATTTATCGGGTAAGGGATCCATGTTTATATCGCCGGTATTTAAGGGTGAGGTTGTTGCAAAGATCATTTGTTTTATTAATTTTTACACATCAGATTTCATAAATTGGTTAGCTGATTCTATCGTATCAAAGCATTAGACTGGCACATCATCATTCATCATAAAAATCAACATCTCAAAAAGTTCAAGCTGTATATATATCTATATATATATATCTATATCTATATTATATATATTATATATATATATATATATATATATATATATAGATATATATATATTTTATATCTATATTATACTAATTTAAATTTAATATAATTTTATTTATGATATATATCATCATAAAAGTATCTCAAGTGTACATATGTCGTCCAAAAATATACAAAATTGGGGCTCAAATGCCCATAATCATGTCCGGCATATCTAATGCCTCGGCTCAGGATGAGAGGCCAAGTAGGTAACTATCGCGTTAGCTACATGCCGAAAAGTGCGAACCCAGTCACGTGGTATGCCAACCACATGACGCTGCATATCCTCGGGAAGGTCCTCTATAGTAGCCATAAGTACTCGACAGCTCAGTCTCGTCAGGTGCTGCTAGACGTTGTGTAGAGTCCGTTCAGTCTCAACAGCCGCCTCTTCAGCTCCTCGGCCACGTCGTCTGTGCTGTGGGAGTCCATCTAGTCACACTGGCCCAATGTCTAGATCATGATCATTATATTAGTCATTTGAATCTCATCAAAAATATTTTTCAAAATGCATCATTATATTTGAAAATTCCAAAAAAATCATAAAATCAAAAGCTGCGTCTGGTGGTAATTCTAGGTCAGGATCTCCTCGGAATTCCAAACCAGTGTAGGGGTAATCGTCCACGGCGATGATCTGCTGATCCCACCAGGTGAACAAGTTGTCATCAAAAGCTGTACTAGGAACCTCCCCACCCCCCAAATGTTTCATCAGATCATCCCACCAGCCTATGCGTGGATCGCGTGGGGTGCTGATGGAAACTGCTACCCTGGGGCAGAGTGCGGGAATCCTCTCAAAGAAGAAGGTGCACAAGATAGTCTCATAGCCAAAGTTCTTGGTCTGTCCCCTCTTAATGGAAGTGAGTTGGCTCTTCATGCTGGCCAGAAGAGGAGTACACCAGTCAAATACTATAGTGAGACAATCCACTGCCACGCTCATGGTGAGCCGCGATGCCTGATCTAGAGAGGACGATCCATTCACTCGAGCTGTGGTGAACAAGATAATCCTTAGCGATAAACTCGCTACGTGTGCAATCGAGATCTGGCTCCCAACTTTCTTGGGATGTCCTGGGCAGTATATCTGTACATAGTCCTCTATGGTGAGGCTGCTCCGTGTCTTGCCCTGGGACTATACTACCTCTCCCCTTCGAGAAAGGCCCGTGATAAAATATATATCCTCCACTTCCACTCTGAGTCGCATCTGATCAATCATGAAGGCTTCTTTCTCGACATCCCAATAGTCAATGAGCATTTCAAGCAGTCGCACATTGGCTTTCATGTTTGGCAGTTTATAAAATTTGAGCAAGCCACATCCCTGTAAAGCATCCAAGGCTTCAAGATCATTCATAACTTCATTATCAACGGCTACATGTTCTCTTTCACGCCATGTAATCGGCATCCTGAGAAAAAATTGGGTTTCAACCATTAGTTTTTATTAAAATTAGCTCACGGTGTATATGCGGGTTACTGTATACACAATCGTGTATAGGGCCCGTGTTTACGCGGGTTTCATATTATCAACCTGCGTATACACCACGGCGAAATTTTGAACAATAGTTCAATGGTGAAACATAAATGGAAAATCTTAAAACTAGTCACAATGAATTGCAAGTTAAGTGTAAGGGTTACTTGGAAGATTTTGAAGAATTTGAACGGTCGAATTTGGTACGCGAGAAATTTTCTCCTTTTGCTCCAAATATTTGCTCTCCAACTCAATTGGTAACAATGGTGAGTCCAAAATCCTTTTTATAAGTTTTGAAAATGCAAAATTTTTTCAAAATTTTATTTTGTTTGGTCTCATGTGACTTTTAACTTGGGAGCTTGGAGTGTCGAGAATGGTTTGCTTTTCAGGACATTTTCGACTTTTTCGAGACGGTTCCATGACTGCTGACCCATCATGGTAGGTATCGTTTTTTCACTGGCATATAGGTTAGGGACATCATTTTTCCGTTGCATCATGCATACTAGCCTCCATGTGTCGATACATCTGCCATAGGGTCGATCCCATCGTGTTATGGTTCGTAAGCCATCTTCATTCGCTGATTTTTTAAATCATGACATGATGGTAGAGCCATCCTTTACATGGGCATCGTAGTTAGCACCTCACTGACATTTGTTGCCCATGCTGCTTCAATTTGAGTAGGCTCAGGAGTCCTCTGTAGTCCCGCCATGACTTATGCGTTGGAGACTCATTCCTCTTAGCTTCTTCGCTTTGTTCTAGCCTTATACCCTGGAGGCTCCTTTGTGTTGAGTTGTACTACTGCATTGCATGTTGACCATTTGCACCTTTTGGCCTAGAGCCGGCTTCATTTGGACTCGTGTTTAAGCCAACTTTTGACCATGACGAATGCAAAATCAACCTTGCATACCTTTGACTTCTGCAACTTGACACACCTTGACCCATGGAAGGAACATACCTTTGAGTGTCACTGACCAGTTTTCACCTCCCTGCATTGAGCATAGGAATGTTCCACTCCCAGGAACTAGATCATATGTTTCATCGACACTCGTTCTTTCCACTATACCATAACATTCTTTTATTCTTTTTCGAGCTTAACAGAAAAAGACAAAAAAATAAAATATTCCAAAAAGAGCAGGAATGAGACAGTATTTCCATCTATTATTGGCAGCTAGAGTCAGTCGTGTCGCCCTTGAACAAAGCACTCAAAGAAAAGTCTCCTCCATTTGGGTGGGATTTAGTTTGACTTAGGTACACCTTAACCTTGTTATTGAGTCAATTCTCCCCCAATTGGTTATCTCTTCCAATCATATGGAGGGTTCGTTCGTGCCTCCTGCATGACGAACTCATACAGATTCATCATATGCTACCATATAGTCACATTGATTCGTGCTTTTGTTCAAGGGAAGTTAGCCTAAGTCGGCCTCTCTGCGGTGTCTCTTGACTCATTTTTCAGTCGGCCATCCTGGTTGTTAGTGTCATGTCTATCATCACATCAGTTATATTGGTCCTTTACTCGTGCTGGTTTGAGAAGGTCTCCATTGACTTCTTGCTGGTTGGTCTTGTCCTTATCGACGACGACATCTTGCTCAGAGGACAGGCCTAGAGCTGCACCCTGGTCCTATTTTCATTATTGATAGGTTACCTTGTGCTCAGCATCGATCAGTATCATGCGTCTTTGACTGAGTGGTTTCCCTTATGTTCGACGTCAGCTTACATTATCACACATTGGGATTCGTGTAGTACCTTGGTTTCCATTTGACCCTATTGGTGGATACCTCGCCTCTGTGCCAGCTTCAATTATTGGTTGGTTCAGAGGGTTTTTGCTGTGCG
>APFE030779510.1:5499-32155 GCA_000404065.3 Pinus taeda | reverse complement strand
CACTTCCCCCATTTGTACAAGAAACCCTTGTTTCCTTGTGATTTGATGTTCATCCACTAGTTATGGCATCATGGAGTGAGTCTTGGAAGGAGATATGCTAGAGGCTTGAGGTGGGACGGATCCGGAAGGAAGCTTTTCTTGGAGCCTGCAAAAGGTTACTCAGGTGATATTACTCCTTTTGTACATTCTATTTTTCTATAATAAAGAAAAACGTCTTGGTTCCCGATATGCTTCTTCTTTATGTTTATGATGTTCATGTTTGAATTTCATGTATGAATGGTTGTTTAAAGTTTATAACTAACTTCCTTCTTTTATAACATAAAGATGATTTCTGTATAAGTCTTTGTCCATATACTACTGCATTCTTTAGAATTGGTTGTTTTTCAGGACAAAGGAGCGAAAGGGACTTGAAGAAGGGTTTGGAACCTTGAGGAACTTCTCGAACGTAGGACCTGAGGTACGCCCTTCTTACTTTAGAATTTTCTTATTATAGCATAATAGCTGTGTGAATGTGTGTTTCTCTATTTAGACAACTTTCAGTCTGCTAGGGTTTCCACCCAAAAGCCCTAGGGGATCAAATCCCTCAACAGTGACCTATTAGTGGGGTCTGTTGTTTCACAAACTAGCAAGCCTAAGGAGTAGGTCAAGGCTTGGATGCACAAAAACAATTTGGGACTAAGGCCCATTGTTACCATAGCCTAAGTCCCCTTCTCTTCTTAGATTCTAACTGACAAGAGAAGTCCTAGTATTCCCTACTTGTGATAGGTGAGTCCTGGACAAGTTTTGAACGAGGGTGAGGATAGTTCATTTGGTGGAAAGATACACTAAAGGGTCAAGCCTTGGGAATAGGCTACAAAGATTTCCATGAAAGGCCCTATGATATTTAAGCAACATAAGACCTAGGGTTGAAGTAGAAGTCACAAGGTATGTATGCCCAAGGTCAAGGTAACTAGAGAAAAGGTTTCTAGGATGATATGCTTAACAAATATAATTATCCAAAACCTTCAAAAAATATCCTAAATTTAAGAAGGACCTTCTAGGTTCCCAACATGGAACAATGAATAGGGAATCAAATATCTCAAAATATTTATCATCATATTGAGCCTCTATAAATCATGGGATCTTATATATCATGGAAAGTGACAACATAGTTCCCACAAGGGGGCTCATAATGATTTTTAGAAAATTGACTAAAGTAAAGTTTAAGTGTTAAAATTCAATTTATAATTGATTGATTATGTGGCATGGTACTAACAAATGATAAAATTTTGTTGTTATTCATGAGCTAAGGATTTGTGTTGATCGATCACCATTATTCTCATCGCCACTATCATCATCTGAAAATGTTCTCAGTTGATTGTATAATTTATTGTTTTGCACTAAGTATTCTTTACAAGTTTTAGTGAATTGATTTTCATAGGGTTGCATAAGTCTCTTGAGCTATTCATGATGTGACTTGAGAATGGGGCCAACGTTGAATTATTTTTAGTTTGTACTCATATGCACTAAATTTGACATGGTTATGGTAGATGAATGCACTTATGATATGGTAGGGTTTTGAGAGTCAAATACGACTCATAGAAATAATTCAACAACCAAATTAAAAAATTATAACATATATAAATGTCAAGGAGATGAAATTATTTATTAATATTTACCACTTGTGGCCTTATAATGTACTTGATCGTCCAAAGGTTGAGAAAACTCCTTACCCTTTCATTTAAGAAAACTTCTTACCCTTTATCATCATCTTTTTCATCATCGCCATCATCAACATCGTCATCATCACCATCATCTTTTTAATCTTCATCAACATCATTATCTTCATCATCATCGTCGCCATCATCATATTTATCATCCACATCATCATAATCATCGTCATTATCATTTTCTTCATCATCATCATCATCATCATCATCATCATCATCATCATCATCATCATCATCATCATTGTCATCATCATCATCGCCATCATCATCATCATCATCATCATCATCATCATCAACACCAACAACAACAACAACAACAACGACAATGTCATCGTCATTGTCTTCGTCATCATCATCATTGTCAACATCATTTATGTGAAATGAAATGATGCCCCAATGAATAACCCATAATTTATTATATGTCTCTTTGGCTCCTAATGCCAATCATTAAGGATATGAGTCCCAATGAATGTAAAAATAATGGCTAACTAGGTGTTATTCCTTACAATCTCCTAGGCTGAAAAGGAAATCGACAAGGGTAACCTCAAAACACTTCAGCTTAGTAGCTAGCCCTAATGAGCACGAGAGGGATATCTCTAATTCTCTTATCAATGATATGTATTTAAAGAAAATGAATCCTAGGCTATATTTCTATATATATATATATTATATATATATATATTAAAATTGGTTTTTAAAGGGTTTGCTGAACTTAGGGTTTGGGGCCACAAGTAGGTCTAGGCTGTGGGAATACAGGAGAAAGCATAAGAAGGAGCTAGATGTTGGAATCCATGGTGTAATTGGAGTATGTGTCAATGTAGTATAGAGGACATAGAATGGAAGAAACTAATGAGCTTAAAAAAATGATTTCATTAGCTTAAGAAGACAAAACATATAACCATGAGAACCTAGATAACAGAGCTTGAAAAAACAAGAATTCTGAGTATTTTATCACAAGGTATTAATAAAGAGAATAAATATAATGTATGTAAATATGTTTAGACCATGATTAAAAAAAAAGATTGAAGCACAAACACCATGAATTCACTGGGTTAGAGTTCCTTGAAAATAGCTGCAACATGTGTCTGTATTAGCTGAAAGATGATTACAATGTAAGCCTCCTTTACAAAAAGTTCAACCCCTTTCTCCTGAGGTGAAATAGTACTTATAGACTCTCCTAGACCACTTTTCCACCTTCAGGAGTCAAATTCCTTGGTGGAGAAACTGACTCCAAGATTCTCTCAACCAACAGGTGAGAGTGAGAAGGTGCAACCCAAGCATCTCATGAAGAGTTTGATTAGGAGTTTTCTTCCTTTATGAGGTCTAATGAACATCAAAAACAACCTATGATATGAATTTATTCATGCCTACATCACATAGCCTCATAAATTGTGCCATTACAAAGAGAATCTTGACTTTGACGAAGTCTGACTAAAAACTAGAAATTTTACACAGTGAAATTTTACATTTGAAAACACAGAAAATGCAGAAGCGCAGCGCCAACTGTGAGCTGATTTTCAGGTGCCTTTCAAGGGTTAAACAGAAAACCTAAGAGAATGATCAACTATCCCTTCAGGTCTAGATTCTATAAAAGTTTTCATTTCTTAATTTGGAGCATGGGAAGACCTTAAAAAATCCATTATCCCAAGGTCACTCTAGAAGCACAACACTTGTCAAAAAATGGTCCAGAATGCTAGTTTTTGTTCCATTATTTCACCTTTTTCTCCCAAAAATATCCACCTATGAAAAATCTAGGTAAATTGGTTTTTAGAGGATGCTAAGAAATTTCCAAAAATATAAACTTTTCTTCAAATGGATGCCTGAGGAGAAAAGCACAATGCCAAGGCACTGCGCTTCTTGGAAGGCCAATTTTCTGAACTTAGACCAAAAATTCTCAAAAAACTCAAAATGCTTAGAATTAGCTCAAAATTGGAGGGAAGGTGTAAAAATCAGTTTTTTAAAGCTTCATGGAGCTTCAGCAAGAATCTCAAAGTTTCCCTCATCCTTTTTCTCTTTTTTGGTCTCCTTAAGCTTGTTTTTGAGTTGTTTCACTTTGACATTGGCGATCATGTTTTGAGCTTGATAATGATGTGCCATGTGTCTGATAATTTGATTATCTCTACTTTCATTCTCTAGGAGCTTTTCCAAATGTTCCTTCACCCTGTTGAGCCAATATTGTTTATCTTGATGTACCTCAAGGGCAATTCTCTCTTCTAGGTCAGGGTTTTAATTGAGCAATATTTGTTTTTGTTCCTCTTGCAAATCTTCCTTGAGACCTCTGGTTCTGGGTCCTTTCCTCTTTTTGTACCTTTTGATGCTTCATGCTCACTTGATTCTATGATCTCCTTACCTTTTCCAACCTGCTGTAATAACTTGGTTTTTTCCTTTTCTAAGATCAACTCTTTTGCCTTGAGTTGATTGTTTTATTGTTCAAGGAATGATATAATGAACTTTGCTCTTTCCATGTTTATTTCCAGCTCCTTGATTTGGTAGTCCTTGTCCCTGATGGTCTGCTTCGTGATTGAAATCTCATCTTCCTATTCTAGATCAATGATCTCCAATTCATGCTCAACTGTCTTCTTACCCTTTGCTACTGATGCCTGCTTTGTCGATGAAGAAAGCTTGGCCCTTTCTCTTTGTGAGAAGAAAACACAAGCCTATGCCCTTTCTTATAAAATTTGGTGACCTCTAGCCTAGGTACCTGAATCTTCTCTACTAGTTTCCTAGTTGACCCCATCTCTGTTTGTTGTTTTGGTGCACTTGTTGACTGAGATGCTGCATTTTCCATGCCATTGTAGATTTGTTTCTAAGAAGGCTTCCCATGCCATACCCCTCTCTACCAACTGATGAAGGACAATGGTTTTGATGAGATTATGATGGAACAAGCTTGGAGAGTGCTCTTTTTCCTTCAACTGTATCTTCTCAGACATTTTTGAAATACTCCTAAACAAGTAATTACACATGTTGAGTGATTTTTGAGATGTGAAGTGCATCAAGAGGTGAATGAGATATGCATACAACCTTGAGAATCTACCCTCACAGCTAAAGAACCTCTTGATGGTCTTCATTAAAGGAGCATACTTCTCAAGCAAATATCTGAAAGGTATAAGGTGAGTATGTGTGTCTTTGTATGGAATCGTTAAAAATGGCTTATAGTTTTCAAGATCTAGACCCATTCCTTTGAACCAGTATTCTCCATTGTATGGTAGACTAGTTGGTAGTGAGATGGAGGTCATTGAGAAGCTAAACTCAATACCAACAATGATATCAGTCTCCCCTTTCAAGTGTGTAGCCACCAAATCTGTCAACTACTCATACAACCCTGCTTCACTTACTCTTTTGCAAAATTCCAAACAGTGAACATCTTCAAAGAATTGTTTGATGAAAGGATAGGAGTTGATTTGATTGTAATCTGATGGTTCGTATCTGAGAATCCTCCCTCCTTTGTGTTGTCCCTTTCTCTTTGGTGAATAATCAATCTCCATGATGACACAAAATCCTAGCAGCAGGAAGTGAAATAGATGTGAGGTGAGTATGAAAATGAAGTGATATATGAGGGATTTTGACAAAATGATGGGATGGGTTTTGTGAAAGATGAGATAGTTTTGAGAAACTAATGGAAATGAGTGAGGAAGGTAATGAACAAATGTGGCTTCTTGTAAGTGAGACCAAGAAGATTTATGATGTTATTTTGCCAAAATAACTCTAGGAATGAGTTAGGGTTTTGTTTTTTTAGTGTTTAAACTTGATTTAGAGGTGGATGGACTGGTCAAGACTACTCATCATACATGTGTGTAGGTGTAGAAAGTCAGTTTACATGTTTAGGAGATAAAAAGTTGTGATGACCATTTATACCCTATCATTTCCCATGGCACTTTTGATACAAACCCTAGCTTGAGAAATTATCAATATGGAATGCAAATGGGAAAGAAAAAATCAAGGGAAATGATGTACTTACTTGTTGCCCAACCTTAGAAAGAAATTTGACCAAGTTTGAAAGCAAGAATTTTGAAATTTGGGAAAATTTGGGTCATTTTCGGGCACTCTGTCCTGCGCGTAGTGCAGTTCTTCTATGCATAGCACCAAAGTGCAACACAGTTCTCCTATGTGCAGTGCATACCTCAAAAGCATAGCACAATGTATCTACACACAACGGCTGCAATTTTTGAGCAAAGTCTTCTGGGGAAATGGATTTTTTTCTTTTTTAAGCGAGTGAGCTCAATGATGAAGAGTGAATGAGAGATGAATGAAAAGGCATTGAGTCATTTTGAGTTTATATAGGGGAAATTCCTTCACTTTTTCAAAAAGATAAAAGAAACTAATCTTTTTTTGCGAACTCATTTCACCTTTATGAAGGCAGCTTTTACCTTGCCTTTGCAAATGTGCTTTTTGCATCTCCTGAGTGTTGGTGCTTTCTTCGTCTGAAACTTTTGATGTAATGAAAATGTGAATGAATAATGTTTCAATTCTTGAACTCTTTGCTTTGTCAAGTTTGACTTATTTCTGATTTTTTTATGGAAATGGTGGATGTTGGGGACCCTTATGACCTAATGGATGACTTAAGACGTAATGGAATGATGATGATGACTTGACCAATTTTCATGGTATATGACAAGCAACCAGAATGAGTGAAAATTTCAGACAATGACTCTATCTTGGACTGACTATGCAATGACCAAATCTGTTGTGTAAACCTAGTAATAGAAAAACTTGATGATAGAAGCCTGAAAAGATCATGGTAAAAGCAATTTTTTGATCCAGGTGACAGGCTAACAAGACTGACACTAACACTAGGAACCAATTATCATTGATGTAAAGCTTATTGTTACTTGTTTTGAGCCTACCCCTAAGTACTAATCCACCACTTAAAATTTACCAATTAGTTGAAATTATTATTTAATTAATTGATCCCACACAAAGTGACTTGTGAAAAGGGGCAACATCATTTTTTTTTATCAGTTTGTGATTCTATGAATTGAAATTTGACATGGTTATAGTAGAGATATGTGTTGACAGTATGGGAGGGTTTCAAGACTCAAATATGACTCACACAAAGAATTCGACAAACTGATGATAAAATTATAACATAATTGTCAAGAAGATGAATTTATCTATCTAAAATTTCCATGTATGATTGAGCGATTACCACGTTATACCTTGAGACTTATTCTTGATTCATAATTAACCTAGTAATGGTGGATATTGTGGAGCACTTGGAAGGTATGCTTTTGACAAGCAATCTAGTGGTTTTTTAATAATAATTCTAACTTTTTCTGTATTATGAGTTCAAAGAAGATAAAGGATTTTGATAAAATGTGCGAAAATAGACAAAGGAAGCTCAAGTGCTGATAATTGACGTTTTCTATGCAGGAAGACGTGGAAATAGGGGATTGTCGATCAAAAGCAAGGAGCAAAGGGAAAATAATTGTTGTCCCTCCAGCAGGGCACCGGATGCGGACGCGATCAAGCAAAAATTAGAGCCGAATAGCCCAGGGAAAGAATGCGGGATACCGGGTCGGAGAACGCAAGAAAGAAAAGAGAAGAATTGAACGATTAGCGAATCCCTCAGGATCTTTGATCGCTGCTTTAACTTATCTTTTTGATTGTCTAGATACCTCCGTCATTTCTGTTATATAAAGGCACCACGCCATTGAACAAAGGGATGACTGTTTTATGGTTCTAAGTTTAAGAACAAACTGTGATCATTGAGTCTCGCTGAGACCAGACTTTGTATACTTTTGTTGATGCGATTAATATAGAAGACTTGGTGTTCATTTCGTCTCTACATCTGGAGTAACTTAAGGCAGTGTACCCTTGGCAGCTAAGGGCCCGGCTCCAAAGGACAGTTGCTTTTGTATTATTATACGGTGATTTGTGTGTGGTTTGTTTATTTCTGTTATTTAAGTAATCTGATACATCTTTTATGTGATATACTACGCTCCATTATAATTGATATCTGAATGATTTCTTTATCTCATGTCTCTGCACTGTACAATTGGACCTATTTGGGTTGCATCTTTCGGTTATCTCTGTAACAGAATGTTAGCATGAGTGTTATCGTTATTAGATCCATGTGAAATAGTATTTGTGAGACTTGCAAGCAATATTACTTCGTTCAGAAGCGTAGTCATATCATTGATTATTCTCAAATTGCTATAGTAGTATAGAACATGTACATACGGATGAGAATTGTTGTTTCATAATTCATTGAGGATTGTTGTTCCATTTTATTAATGTTGTTCCATTTTACTGATGTTCCATTTATTGTTGTTCCATTTCCAGACTTCTGTTCCATTTTACCTTCCACCGTTTTATTTACCTGCCTTGTTGTTTACGGTGTGAGAGAAGGCCTAAGGCTGTAGTGAGCCTCAGCAAGACGCTGCTTAGCTCCCAGACCTATAAGTCCATGCTCTAATTTCCTTGCTTCATCAGTTTCTAAAGGGATGGGTTATTGCTTCCGTACCCTTGACTGTTCAACTGCCTTGTGTGATTCTATCTTTTGGGTTAGTTTAGTTACATCTTAGCATCTGTTTCCTTTCGAATCATTAGAGCACTATACTACTGAGCATTACTCGGACAAATAGCCTCGGATTGAGCTACTCCTTGCAATAACAAATCGTTCTCAGATTGACTTATTAATGTGGGATAATTAGTGGTGTGAGAGACCCTAGTTACAGCTCTACATTTTGGCGCCGTTGTCGGGGAGGAGTAATAGCCATTTGCCCTTTACAGAGTAGTGTGCAAGTCTGCTAGGGGGGAGTTGGATTTTAAAAACGGAAGGTAAGAACCTGCGTCGGAGCATGTAAAAGCCCTGCTCCACCGTCCGCTCTCTTAGCAGAATTGCTGGTTGATAGGATTTAGTAGTTTCTAGATTGCATGACTAAGCAGAAAAAGCTAGAGAAGAATATCAAACCCCCAGCCAAACTTGAAAAAGCCAAAGAACCAGTGACCCTTGGACGAACAACCTTTATAGACGAAATCTACAAGAAAACTGAATCTCAGCCGTCAGTAGGCCTCAGAAAGATTAATTCTAGGCAGCCTACTAGTTCCCTTCAGGCTACAGCATCACCATCTGAAGCCTTTGCTGAGGTACATAGCCAGACTGATGAACAGGACTATCAAGAAATTGAAAATTTTGTATCAGAACGGCTGCAGGAAGGGAACTTAAGCAACCTTTGTGAGGGAGAAGGGGAAACAGGGGAAATAGAGGAACCAAGGTCTCCTTCTAGGATAATCCAGCTGTTAAACAACCCAGATAAGGGGAGTGCAACCAGAATCAATATTGAAGGCACTCCATTCCCTTAGATAGAAATCCCAGACAAAGAAAGTGTCATTAAAACAGTTCCTTCCAAGGCCGCCCCTTCTCAACCTAGGAACACCCTCCTAGAAATTCCGGAATACTATTGGCACATATTCGATACCATGGCGCAGAATCAGCCAAATACTCAAACTTCTACATTGCAATATCCGATAGTAGACTCTGCTGCAAATGAACCCATGAAAGCAATCCCTCTTCAACACATCCCAACGTTTCATGGACTCACATCAGAAGACCCTAACGCATTCTTATTTGAATTCGATGTGTTATGTAGAGGATATGATTACACCAATGACCCCCAAAAATTGAAGTTGTTCCCCTCCACTTTGAAAGGAGCAGCTTTGAGATGGTTTATGGGTTTAGGTGGTGGAGTCATAAACAACTGGGAGAAAATGAAAGAATCCTTTCTCAAGAAATATCAGGATTACTGCAGGTCAAGAGAACTAAAAGATGAAATTTTCCAAATGACGGCCGGACCAAATGAAACTCTAGAGGAATATGTAGAACGTTTTCAGTATAATTTACAGAGATCCCCCTATGCATCATTACCTCTGCCTGATAATGTGTTGAAAACTGCATTAATTAGAGGTATGAAAGAACAATGGATTGAAACATTGAATATCATGGGAAAAGGGGGATATTTACCAAGAGAATTTTGCTGAAATCATTAATTTATGCATCAGGAGTTCAAGAGGCAGCACAAGGATAAAACCAACAGAATATGATCGGTTTGTTAGAGATAACAAAATACCAATAGAAGGAGTAACATGTGTAGAACTTGGTAACTTATTAGAAAATTTTAAAATTGATATTCTAGGGACATTAACTACACAGCTTGATATTGTGCAGGCTAAGAAAAAGCAGATGGAGGCAGAACAGAATCTGGCAATTTTCTGCCCCCGATGCAGAAGAAAACATAGCCACAAGGAATGTCCACTAGATTCAGTTCAAACATGTGCCATCTGCACAAAAGATCATCTCACCGAAAGCTGCCCCTCACTTCCTGGACTGAAGGCAGTATACAAAGAAGCAGAAGAAGAGCCAAAGCCAGCATACTTTGTTAACCAGCGTCGCCAATGGAAACCGAGGCAATCAGGTATGTTTTCGGACCCAACTTCTTCTTTTCAGCTGCCGCAGTATAATGCTCAGCAATATGGTATGTGGCAAAACCAATATACACCCCCATTTCCGAATTGGCCATCACAGCCGTTTCCTTCCCCAAATCCATGGATGAATCAGACAGGTCAATTCGGCTGGCCAAATTTTCCTTATAACCCACCGTATTGGCAGAATAATTCATATCCTCCACAGTGGATTCCCCCTACCTCACAAGGTTCACCCTGGCAGACAAATTGGCCAAGATCGACATATCAATCAACAGGAACTATTCCACTCCCTCAACCAACTCTGCCAGCCTTACAACAAAACCCCCAGTGTAATTTGAGACCTCAACTCCCAGCCCAACCCAATCCCAATCCCAATAATAGATCAGTCCAATCCCTCCAAATCATAGAGACTGCAGAAATTGGACCTGACTTAAGGGAGTGCAATGATCTTCAGTTACGATCTGGACGTATAATAGAAACAGAGGGAGACAAAACAGTTCACATTGAAAATCAGTTACCGCTAGAACGACCACCACAACAAGAGGATGTAAATAGAGAATAGAGCCATCAGCAAGCAAGTACATCCTCTCCTCCTTTCCCGAAATGATTAGTCATACCACGACCAGTACAATATCCAGACTTTGACATTCTGGGAGAGCTACAAAACCTGTACATAAAAATCCCATTCCTCCAAGCCATACAAGATATTCCTATATACGCAAAAACTATAAAAGAACTGTGCATAAAAAAATCAAGGAGGAATACAACTACTAACCCTAGAGTCCAAGTAGTTGGTACTTTATCCGACTTGTTATCAGGGAAAGAGACATCTATCAAATATGAAGATCCCGGGAACCCAATTGTAATTGTCCAAATCTATGGTCAAACCCTGACTAATGCTTTAGTCGACCCGGCGCTGCAATCAATATTTTGACAACTTCCACCTGCCAAAAGCTTGGCATCACATCAGTAGAACCTACTTCTACTTTGCTAGAATTGGCAGATCGATCTGTGGTTCAACTGGAAGGTACTCTATATGATGTCATGGTTTCTGTAGACTCCTGGGAATATCCAACTGATTTCCTGATAATTAATCCAAAAACCCGACTAGATGGACATCTGCTAATACTAGGAAGACCTTGGCTTGCTACTGCCGATGCCTACATTGGTTGCCGGCAGGGAAACATGACCATAACTAAAGGACCAAACGTTAAAAATCTAGTCCTATATCCTCCAGCACAGCCAAGCCTACTGACGATCAAAACTAATCAGTATCCTGTGTCATATCTTACTAACAATATCATATCTCCATTGACTGTACAGAAGGCTTTAGATTTTAAAGATCAGACAGAAGATGACGCCATCAATAACTTCATTAGCCAAACTGAATCTAGACCTCACACACAGTGTCTTGTGATAGAGGCAGCCTTTGATAGTGAGCTAGAAGAAGACCCTTTGAAAGATCCACATGACCAAACAATACCAGTAACTGTTGTTGCCAATAGTAAACTAGTGGAAATTGAACTTGGTAAGATTTTAAATATCAACGCCAACCTTACACCAGATCAAGAAATAAAGCTTGTGAATCTGTTACAAAAATATAAGGAAGCATTTGCGTGGGATTACCCTGACAAGAAGGGCATTGATCCTCAATTATGCACCCATCATATCTATATAGAGAAGGATGCAAGACCTGTTCATCAGCCACAAAGAAGACTCAACCCCCATCTAAAAGAAATAGTAAAAGATGAACTTCAGAAACTTTTGGATGTTAATTTTATTTATCCCATCTCTGACAGTAAATGGGTCTCTCCTTTAGTGGTGGTACCCAAGAAAAATGGAAAATGGAGAATTTGCGTAGATTACAGGGAGTTAAATAAGGCCACACAGAAGGATCACTTTCCCCTCCCATTTATAGATCAAGTATTGGACACTTTGGCAGGAAAGAATTTTTTTTCTTTTCTGGATGGCTTCAGCGGATATAACCAAATCCAAATTGCCCCTGAAGACCAGGATAAAACTTACCTTTACTTACTGGAAGTTTGCCTTATCGAGTACTACCCTTCGGCCTATGTAATGCCCTTGCTACATCCAAAGGGCGGTCCTCAGGGATCTGCAGATCTAATAACGATGGCTTGAGGTAGTACATGGATGACTTTACACCTATGGAGAGATTTTTGACCCAGCCCTGATACCCTGTAAAAAAGTTCTACAACGTTGTATCGCTCCAGCTTTGTCTGAGCCACGAAAAATGTATACATTGATGATGACTGAAGGCTCATTTCTTAGGGCATTACATTTTCAGCAGCTGGCCTCAGGATTGGGACCCAGCCAAAATTTAGATTCTTGTTCTTATCCCTACCCCCACTACTCAACTAGAGGTACGTATTTACTTTGGATTTGCTGGATATTAGACGATTATAGAACTTATTCACGGTATTGTTGCACCTTCTATATCTTAACTGGTAATGTTGATTTCTGTGGACAGAAAAATGTGACCAGGCATTTTAAGAATTGAAAAAGTTAGGTATCAACAGCCCCAGTCCTTCGAGGACCAAACTGGAATTTGCCATTCCAAATCTCATCTGATGCCTCGGATACAGCAATTGGTGCAGTCCTGGGGCAAGAAGAGGATAATAAGCCATATGCTATTTACTATATCAGCAAAAATTTATCCTCTGCTGAACTCAATTATACTGTTACTGAAAAGGAATTCCTGGCTGTAATACATGCTGTCAACAAATTTAGACATTATATTACAGGCTATCCTGTTGTGTTATATACAGATCATTCTGCTATCAAATATTTGGCAAATAAACCAGTTACGAATGCTAGAATAACTAGATGGTTGATCTTATTGCAGGAGTTCGATATCACAATCAAGGATCGACCTGGCAAGGAGAACTTTGTAGCCGATTTTCTCTCACGAATACCCAAGCCAATTGAAACAGGAGCAGTAGAAGATCAATTTCTGGATGAGCACCTGTTTACTGTTGCTGTTCGAACACCCTGGTATGCTGATGTCGCCAATTACCTTGCAGTAAGAAAGCTACCAAAACATTTAACCCCTCAGGAACGAAAGCAGATTATTCAGAAGAGCACTCGATTTTCGTGGATTGGAGGCCATTTGTTCCATACAGGAGCAGATATGCAAATCAGGAGGTGTATTCGAGAGGACGAGATCTTCGACATCTTAAAAGCTTGCCATGACGGACCATGCGGGGGGCATTTTTCCGAAAAAAGAACAGCACATAAAGTATTACAGACAGGATACTACTAGCCTACAATTTTCAAAGATACGAAAAAATTTGCACAAGCCTGTGATAGCTGTCAGCGAGTAGGAAAACTTGGCCAAGCCGATGAAATGCCTCTGAGACCACAATTGGTCATTGAACCATTTGAATGATGGGATCTTGACTTTGTCGGACCCATTAACCCTCCATCAAATCAGAGGACATACATTCTGGTCGCGACTGACTATGTTACCAAATGGGTCGAAGCTGAATCACTGCCTAAGGCTACAGAAGACTCGGTAATACAATTCTTGTTCCATTTGTTTGTACGTTATGGACTTCCAAGAGAAGTAATCACAGATGGTGGACCACAATTTGTTGGAAATAAATTAGCAGTAACACTTAACAATTATCATGTCCAACATAAGATCACTACCCCATAACATCCGCAGGCAAATGGGCAAGTAGAAAGTAGTAATAAGGTCATCGAATCAATTTTAACAAAAACCATTGCAGCGCATAGGCGTGATTGGGCCGCTCGGCTACCTGAGGCATTGTGGGCCTATAGAACCACATGGCGAAGTACGACAGGCTATTCACCTTATCAATTAGTGTTTGGCAAACAACCAATTTTTCCCATCGAATTTGAAATCCGAACGCTACGAACTGCACAGGAAGTCGGCCTAGATTTGAGTGAGGCGCAAATTAATCGACTACAACAAGTTAATGAATTGGACGAAATTAGGCTCTCTGCATTACAGAATACAGCATTGATTCAGCAGCAGCGAGCTAAGTGGCACGATGCACTTATTAAGAATAAATTCTTTCATGAAGGAGACTGGGCTCTGTTATATGACTCTCGGTTTCAGGACTTCCCGGGGAAACTCTAGACTCGATGGTTAGGACCATACAAGATCCAGAAGGTACATGACAATGGGACTCTTACCCTGACAACAATCGACAGTTCTGGATATACATTCAAAGTAAATGGCCACCGAGTTCGTCTTTATCGAAAGCCACTCACTCGGGAATCCTTCTGTCAGCAGCTGCGACAAGATACTGATTTGGAAGTTTTAGGAGAGGAAGCGAAATCTTCCTCACCTGTAACTTAAGCAATTCATTTCATAACTTGTACATAACATCCTGTATATACGTTTTTTTCGATTATTTATTTTGCTATGTTATTTGTGTGGTTTTGTTGTTCCTTTCCAAAAGGAACAACATTTGTGTGGTTTTGCTATTCCTTTGCGAAAAGGAACAACACTTGTGTGTTTTGCTGTTCCTTTGTGAAAAGGAACAACACTTGTGTGTTTTGCAGTTCCTTTTCAAAAAGGAACAACACTTGCGTGTTTTGCTGTTCCTTTGCAAAAAGGAACAGCACTAGCGTGTTTTGTTGTTCCTTTTCAAAAAGGAATAGCACTTGCGTGTTTTGCTGTTCCTTCGCGAAAAGGAACAGCACTTGTGTGTTTTGCTGTTCCTTTGCGAAAAGGAACAGCACTTGTGTGTTTTGCTGTTCCTTTGCGAAAAGGAATAGCACTTGTGTGTTTTGCTGTTCCTTTTCAAAAAGGAACAGCACTTGCGTGGTTTTGCTGTTCCTTTGCGAAAAGGAACAGCACTTGCATGTTTTGTTGTTCCTTTGCGAAAAGGAACAACACTTGTGTGTTTTGCTGTTCCTTTGTGAAAAGGAACAGCACTTGTGTGTTTTGCTGTTCCTTTGCGAAAAGGGACAGCACTTGTGTGTTTTGCTGTTCCTTTGCAAAAAGGAACAGCACTTGCGTGTTGTTGTTGTTCCTTTTTGAAAAGGAACATCATTTAGGTGTTTTTGTTGTTCCCTTGTGAAAAGGAACAGAATTCGCGTGTCTTGCTGTTCCTTTGAGAAAAGGAACAACACTTGGGTGTTTTTGCTGTTCCATTGCAAAAAGGAACATCATTTGTGGGTTTCCGCTGTTCCGTTACGAAAAGGAACAACATTTGTGTTTTTGTTGTTCCCTTCTCGGAAGGGACAGCATCTTTGATTTTTTGTCTTTTTCTCTCAAAGAAAGGGTATCCTACAGATAGATTCCTATCTAAGGAATTCCATCGGCATGTTCTTACCCTTATTGGATGCCTTGCGCCCTTGATCTCCCAATCTTTTAGAAACAACAATGAATTTATGCGATGAACATAAACCATGATATACCGAAATTAGCACATCATAAATCGCTATTATAGAGGCCAGTATGGATAAGAGGATAAGAGGAGGGACATCAACTTTTTAACTCCATTGTCATTGTCTTGTTCCCAAACCCTGGTTTGGTGATTTTTTTTTTTTTTTTTTTTTCTTCATGCCGATTCCCCTAAAAATCTTTCTTGATTATTACTAAGGGATAAGAACAAACGATTTATAGCTGTCTGATTTGGATTATAAGACTTCTTCCACCATTCCCCGCTCTTAAGGAGTGCGGAACCACCCTTATGTGCAAATAAACAAAAAAAAGAGAAGTGCTCTACAAAGAAAAACAAAAATATGAAAATTGCCAAATGCAGGATAGGGGGTCTCATTCAGAGCCAGCCTACCATGATCATAAGGATGGAAGCAAAGTGGCATTCCCATTATTGCCACCACACCAGGGATATGGTCCGAAGGTAATTTAATAAGCAAACCTTGGAATAGGAGGTCTCATTACGAGCCGGCCTGACCACGTTTCACGCCTACCTTGTGAATGGCATTATGATTATCTGGTTACCAAGCCGGCATAATGGCCTGCATTTTGACAAAGCATTCGGCACAATAAACACAAAGGATCATTGTTCCGGAGGGTGAAATAAACAACTCTGCCAAGGTTATGAACACTTGTAGGCAGCAGAGCTCTGTTAATGGCATTGAAGTTGTAATATTTACACCAACAGGTATGATATTAAATCTTTCTGTCTCTTATATCCTTTGCATAAATCATATGTCACACCCCGATATATATATCGCATGAATATTCATTACCACCGATCATGGCAACGGAACTAACAATGACTACTGGAGACTTCGTACATTTGACAGACGTCCAATCCCCCGGTTCCTTATTATATCACGCAGGCTCTCATATAAAACACGATCTACCTTTTTTTGCCTCGGTTTCTGCATTTCGTTGTTTTTTACAACATGGCATAATTCCATATGCTGTACTTTATGATTTGACTTCCGACTGGCTACTACTCCTTTCTTTGATGGCTGGGGGCAGCCTATCAGATCGCGGGGGGGAGGTAACCTCATTACTGCAGGGGTTACGTGGCTACACGCCATTTGGGCAGGATAATGTACGAAGGAATGGCATGGTTTAATGGTATGATGATCTCATCCTACGGAGATCGCTGTCCACGATCCTTTTTTCGTTGCATGCCTTGTGATCCTTTCCAAAAATTGGCATTGATCATCCTCTCGGCATCGCAAACACCGCAAGCATTTGCTGTTCCATTTCTGAGTAGAATCATGGGCAGAAAGACAGTCCGAAGCGAACCTCACAACCTGATAGTTTCCGCTGCTGCTCGTAAAATCTTGGAAAACGCAGGATGGTTGAATTACTTCAATCGCCTGCAAGAATCAAATGAGGCAGTAGCATTAGAATTCCTGCAGAATTTACAGGAAAACCACTCCGTAGTAAGAGGAAAGCGGATAGTGGTTACAGAGGACATCATCGCAGAAGTTTCAGGATTACCAGCTGCTGGACCCATATGGACGTTGAAGAAGGAAAGATTGAAAAAAGCTATGGAAATGTTCCAGGACGAAGGCCAAAGCTTGACAGTCAAAGGGAAAGGAGTTCTGCCGGCAACACTTGGGGAACCCTGGACTGAGCTGGCGAAGATAGTGCAAAGTTATATCACCTGCGAAGGAAGAAAAGATGTGGTAAGGCCTCGTCACTTAAAACTTTTGGCTGTTTTAAAAGGGAAATGCTCTGTGAATCTCCCTGCACTTTTAAATTCACTGTTACATGATGTGGCCCGAAGCCTGAAGAAGGCTCGGCATATCGACACAATTGTTAGCCATCATGGACTAATCCGGCTGATAGTGAGCCACAGCCTCACCCAATAGCAAAGCACCTGGGAAGAATTGATTGGAATAGTCGAGGGGCGTTTGGCTGTACAACCCCCGAAACTTGAACAGTCCTCTAGTACGTCGGAACGTTCAGAAAGACGCAAGGAGCCAGCAGCAGAAAGACATGCTGCTTCAAAACGGAAACAACCTTTCAACATGCCAGAACGATAAGAAGAACCCGGATAATTTGCTGGCACACCCAACCAACCTGAAAGACCAAGGAAGTCAGCTCGGTTGGCTCGGATACGAGGAAGGCTAGAAAGGATTCGGGGAACCACTGTCCAACCAATCGAAATTGTGGATGAACCTCCAGAATTGCAAGGAGGACTCTCCGAAGGAAATGCCGAGCAATCAGAGGCCAAGACTGAGGAAGAAATTGAAAATGGAGATGAACGCGCTGCGAAAGAAATGGCCACTGAACAGAGCAACCTAGGAGACGAACACTCGAAGGAAGAAGAAACCATCGAACAGGGCAATCAGGATGAAGAAATTTAACAATCAGGAGGTAGCCCGTTGCAGGACCCTCCAGGTGAGGAGGAATTAGCAGTAGTTCTGGCCAATATGGAAGAATATGGCCAGCCCTCTGGCACAAGAGGTGTTCCTGATGATCCCCCAGAAGAAGAATTACCCAGAGGAAATGTAGGCAGAAGAGGTAGAGGAAGAAAATCTGCCGGGATATGATAATCAAGGACAATCTATCCCCGAGACACCGGAAGATATCCCAGATGAAGAAGGGATGAGCTTAAGGGCCAAACCCTCTGCTGAGGCAAAGGAAATTAAGAAGTTAAGGAAGAAACAACAGAGGTTGCTAGGTACTATAGCCAGACTCCGACAGAAAATTCGAATGTTGAAAGTCAGTCTGAGAATACAGAAAACCGTAAGGAAAAGGAGGAGGACCACAGAAGTAAGAACCCCGAGGGTAAGAACCCATTTTGCTGGAAGAAACCCCATCAGAAAACCTACTGCCGAGGAACAATTTGCTGTTCCAAATAATAATGAGGAACAGGGTGCTATTCCAAATGACATGGAGGAGCAAACTGCTGTTCCAAATAGCATGGAGGGGCAGACTGTTGTTCCATCTGGCCCTGAAGAACGAGTGGACATTCCAATGGAACAGCAAGAGGCTCCGATGGTAGGAGGGCCACAACAACCCTTTATTCGCGTCAAGAAAGAAACAGTAAGCAAAGAGATCCAAACAGAAGCACCACCCTCGGGCGTAATTCGGATCCTAAACTCCAAGCAACGTAATAGGAAGGTCCAGGTTAAACTTCCAGCCTCTATGGCTTTGTGGAAAAAGGACCCAAAAACCAGAACCTTGCATAAAATGATGAAGGATGCTCAGCGAGAAGCTGAGCAGTTGCGAGAACAGACAGTCCCCAAGGAAAGATATGAAGAACTCCAATAGCAACTTCGAGACATCAGTCAGTCCGAGAGCCAGGCCTTTGAAGGTTGGCAGAAGGAGCAGGAAAAGGTTTCCAAGGTAACTCGTCGATTAGATAGTGTTGTTAAGCAGATGGACACCGTGTGTTCATTATATAATGATGTTTTGACTTGTAGGGCCCCTGCTAAAAAATATGCTTTGTTTTTACTTGAACGATATCTGAGATTAAAAATAAAAGCCGTTAGGGCAGGAGCACCTATCCACATCAACACTGTTAATGACTTTATAGACTGTTGTAAGCACTATGGAGTTAAAGTTCAAAGGTTACTATGCGAGTTTTACCTGCACAATATTGTGCTAGACCAGGAAACTGACTTAAATCCTGGCCCTTTTGTTGGCGATATACAACTCCAAGCCTTTATCTCATTTGGGGTTAATCAGTTGAAATGGCTTAAAGCTTACAACACCTTCCAAAGACAAGGGAACAGCTTAGATTTATGGGTACGAGCTGAACCTAGAGACCCAGTGATGCTATGGAGAGAAAATAGGAGTCTTATGAGGATCCCAGGTGTCATTGAGATATTAGGTCCCATGCATGAAGACTTGATCCGAAATAGTCTGGAATACTTCTTGACTATTAAAGACCTTGCCATCGATGCTGCAAAATTTCGATACTAGACCTCTAACCCAAACATCCAGCTCGGGGAACCCTTCAAATATGAGAATTTTGAGTTGGCTGCAAGCCGATTGAGTCTCTATGGGGAACGGATTCTACGAGCAGGGCCATCTTGGTTGGGATATCGATTTCGCAGTCCAATTATTTGGCACCCTGCACCTGGATATCAGGCCTTATATGAGATGCCTGCGGATCGAATAGATCAGTTCTTTGACCATCTAGTTGCTCATCATGGTTGTCGGCCTCCTCGCGAGATCCCTTCTCCGGCCTACTCTCTCACTGCTTTGCATGTCAATTATAACATTTTCATGAGGCCATGAAACAGGGTAAGCAGGGGGGTGTGTGGAGCACATGGAAGGTATGCTTTTGACAAGCAATCTAGTGGTTTTTCAATAATAATTCTAACCTTTTCTGTATTATGAGTTCAAAGAAGATAAAGGATTTTGATAAAATGTGCAAAAATAGACAAAGGAAGCTCAAGTCCTGATAATTGATGTTTTCTATGCAGGAAGATGCGAAAACAGGGGATTTTCGTTCAAAAGCAAGGAGCAAAGGGAAGCTAACTGCTTCCCCTCCAGCAGGGCACCAGATGCGGACGAGATCAAGAAAAATTAGAGCCGAATAGCCCAGGGAAAGAATGCGGGATACCGGGTCGGAGAATGCAAGAAGGAAAAGAGAAAAATTGAACGATTAGCGAATCCCTCAGGATCCTTGATCCTGAGGGATCGCTGCTTTAACTTATCTTTTTGATAGTTACCTCCATCATTTCTGTTATATAAAGGCATCACGCCATTAAGCAAGAGGAGGATGTATGTATTTTTGATTCTAAGTTTCAGAGAAAACTGTGATCATTGAATCTCACTGAGATCTGACTTTGGATACTTTTGATGCGATTAATATAGAAGACTTGGTGTTCATTTCATCTCTGCATCTGGAGTAACTTAAGGTAGTGTACCCTTGGCAGCTAAGGGCCC
The DNA here is from genome assembly GCA_000404065.3 of Pinus taeda. Taxonomy (NCBI): domain Eukaryota; kingdom Viridiplantae; phylum Streptophyta; class Pinopsida; order Pinales; family Pinaceae; genus Pinus; species Pinus taeda. The sequence goes on along the minus strand of APFE030779510.1, from coordinate 11,692 downwards.
GGCTCCGAAGGACACTTGCTTCTGTATTATTATACGGTGATTTGTGTGTGATTTGTTTATTTCTATTATTTAAGTAATCTGATACATCTTTTATATGATATGCTATGTTCCATTACAATTGATGTCTGAATGATTTTTGTATCTCATAACCTTGCACTATACAAGCGGATCTATTTGAATTACCTCTTTCGGTTATCTCTGTAACAGAATGTTAGCCTGAATGTTATCGTTATTAGATCCATGCGAAATAGCATTTGTGAGATTTGCAAGTCATACTGCTTCTTTCAAAAGCATAGTCATATCAGTTATCATTCTCAGATTGTTGTAGTAGTATAGAACTTGTACATACGATGAGAATTCCTGTTCCATTTTACTGCTGTTCCATTTATTGCTGTTCCATTTCTAGACTGCTGTTCCATTTGATTTCCCATTGTTTTATTTACCTACCTTTGTTGTTTATGGTGTGAGAGAAGGTCTAAGGCTGTAGTGAGCCTCAGCAAGACGCTGCTTAGCTCCCAGACCTATAAGTCCATGCTCTAATTCCCTTTCTTCATCAGTTTCTAAAGGGATGGGTTATTGCTTCCGTACCCTTGACTGATCAGCTGTCTTGTGTGATTCTACCTTTTGAGTTGGTTTAGTTGCAGCCTAGCATCTGTTTCTTTTCGAATCATTAGAACACTATACTACTGAACATTACTCAGACAAATAGCCTTGGATTGAGCTACTCCTTGCAATAACAAAACGTTCCCGGATTGACTTATTAATGTAGGATAATTAGTGGTGTGAGAGACCCTAGTTACAGCTCTACAAAATGGTATCTTCAATGAATCGCACTCCTGGTCTGGTAGCAGTCATTGTGTTTACATGAGATATGTTCTGTCGTGTACACAGAGGTGGTAAGAGTACTCAACACTCACTCCTCTGTAATTTCTCAAATCTCAAACAACCAATTTTTGTCTCATGGTGAGCCCTAGGGGTTTTATATCATTTTTTGTATTTAATTTTACCATTGCCCCCACTTCTGAGTCATTAATGCCTTCTTGGCGGTGGATAATACCAAATCTAGCTCTTAATTTGTGTCTTAATTTCCTGCCGCCCGCTCCTCTGTCTTAAATTGGACATCTTGTCATGAACAGTGACACCAACAGTCACTTCCTAGCCTACCCACATGGCAACACAGCCCCCTCTACATGGGTACGACCCTTGTGACATGCTGATCCTATGTGTAACGTCCTTTTTGCACAGCTTCCCCAAAGAATTTTTTATAGTCTCGTGCTCTCTTTCAACTTCTTGGAGCACTGAGACTATGCTCCCTATGACTAGTTAGGTGGTCACACCACCTGTACGAGAATTCAATTCACCTTCCAGCCTAGTTAGTGGGCACTCCTCAATTACCCTCGCAATAGTCAGTGCTGTGCATTCTTCCTTATGCGATGCACTCCCCTAGTTACTTTGTTTTGTAAGGTGCAATTGCAGCCATGGTAGCAGAGTCACAAATTCTTGGCAACAATCTTCTAATGTTGTAGTATGGTTGTCTGTATCTTGTTTTTTCATTCTTAGTTTATCAACGAGACATGATTGCATGACTTCTTTTTCCAATTTTTTGATCTCTGCGTCCATTAGCATGCTTGTCTTCCTCAGTCATAACCGATCTTCTTCGAGTTCGTGAAGTTTAAGGTTCTCCCGCCGAACGACTTCCTAAATCCGCATATGTTCACCCTCGCGTGGCTGCATAATTCCTTCATCCTGGTCCTTGCATACTGTCCCAATTATGGGAGCTACTACGTGAGGATTCTTTTCCTCCAAACTTATGGTCTCGGCTTTTCTTCTCAACTTTGGAATCATTTCCGCACTCAGGGTTTTACACATGGCCCTATAGTCCCATCGAACCACTGGCACATGCAGGTCCCAATCAGTTCTTCCCACCTGGTGAACCCTGTTCAAGACTTTGCACACCTTATTGAATGATTCCACATGCAACGTTTGTGGTGTGCATCGCCTTTCCTGCTGCTATGTCCTGTTCCAATTTTTGATCCTGAGTTTGGGGTGTGCTTGTGCGGGTTGCACAGCACATGTCTGTACCCATCGAGATAGGTGGGCGCACAAGTTACTCCATCCTTGCTGACCGTCTCTTGGTCAAAGCTGGGGCCTTCCAAACCATAGATGCATCATCCTTCTACATCCATGCTAGTCCTAAAAATTTCCTAGATGTGTACCCCACCATCGTGCGAGTGTTGCACATAGTGCCCAATTCAACACATGAAACCGCTGTTGTTATGATACTATGCTTTCAAATTTTCTCAGGAATTCATCCACCGCTATCAATCCATCATAGGTCATTAGCTTCCTTGCCTCCATTGTCACACAACACAGTGATCTAACCATCATATTTCAATTCAGTGTCGTCACTTCGTGCAACCAATTCTGCCACCGCTCTTCTTCTTCGTCTAAATCTGAAGTGCAAGAGCTTTCATGCTCCCAAGAGATACTCCCATCTACCATTTGATTCACCCAATCCTGGTCTCACCCAATTATCTTGTAAATATAATCAAGATCATCATTGCTATCCTTGTCGTGCACTAGTTCAGTGTAGCGCACTCCTTCGGCCCGGTCCAGCGAGACTACTACGCATAATGACTTCTTTTTGAAGATAATTTTGTGCTTCTTCAGGTTGATGACTCCATTCATATCAGTGGCCCATTTTTTCCTAACAATGCAGGATAGGGTTTATTGTCATCGACAATCTCTATTACTTCAAAATCCACTTGCGTGCTCACGCCTTCAATATCAACTGTTACCCCTTGGAACCTCCCAATGGGCAAAATCTTTTGTTGGTTCGCAATTCATAATTGAATAGGGGACCATTGTAATGCAGTCCTGACCATGTGTTCCCATGTTTGCTTCGGTAATGCTTTCACATCCCAACCCAGATCTAGGATTACCTGATCCATTTCATACTCACCAATATGTGCAATCAACCTCATTTCCCTTCCAATGCGCAATGCATGCTTTCATAATTTCCAGACTATGCATGGTTCTCCTAACCCCACGCATCTAGTATTAGCTCCTATAGTCCTTTAATTGCCCAGTTGTCATGCAACAGTTTCATGCATGTATCCAGAAAGGTAGTGAGAATTGAAGGATCCATTCCTAGCTCTAGTTGATCCTTACTACCTGAAGTGGAGGCCTTTGTGAAGCTCTTCTTAGCTTCCATGAATGTCTCCTTCATGCATTCTAAGTCAAACTCAGGTTGCTACGCAAGAGCCTTGTGAACCCATGTACTTTCATCTAGCTGCTTCCCCATATCCTCTCCCATGGCCGTACTATATCTAAGCATCATGTTTACGTTCGAGTCCTCTTCGTGTGGCTCAGACCTCATCATTTGTATATTCTGAGTTGAGGGAGGCTGTAATACTCCTTTTTCACACATCCTTGTGATCAACGTAGGAAAATCTATTGTTTCATGTTCAAACTAAGCACAATAGGAACAAGATATCCTCTTAGAGTTGGTACAATCATGGGCGTAGTGCCCTGGTCCTCCGCAATTGTAATATATCAATTGTTTGTGGCCCCATTCCACCTCATCCTCAACCTCACCCCTGAAATCCAATGCTTGCCATCCCCACATCTGGGTTGAGGGCTCTCATTTTCATCTGCATCCTATAGGCAGGGGTCCGATCCATCATTAGCTCGTAACTGTGGCAAGTGCACTCATCATGGCCTACTGACCTACAAAAATTACAAAACAATTGCTGGGGTGTCTGTGTATATTTCTACAACAAATGACAATTATTTGTTGTGTGTTTACCTCCTATCCCACAGATTGTGCACCATAAAGCAGGTGCTGCGCTCGACCCTGCCTATGCCTCTGGTCTCAACGACATTGGCCCTCCTCCTGCCAAGTATTTCACAAACACTGGACAGTGATCCTTATCATGGCCCTGGAATTTGCACTTTATGCACCATACTTCCTCACGCTCCTCTAGCCATGGTGCCCTATTCTGCTTCAAACTCCACATCTCCAAACACAATTTTTGTAGTTGCGTGTGAGTTTGTTGAACTCCCAACCTAGTGTCTTGTATCAGGGTCTCATGTAATATCATTGCCATTTCCAATGCTTCAACTGGGGTGAAAAGTTTCTATTGTGACAGCACCATCCTCAAGTGCGGTTTCAGAGATGCTACAAACCATGTGTGATGTTATCCATCTGTCAACATCATATTGGCTTCACGGATCATACTCTTTAGTCGTCGATCTAGATCCCAGGGAGTCTCGACTAGGAGCATCACGATTTCTTTAAGACTGATGATTGACTTTGTTTTTGACTTTGGCCTGCTAAATTCCCTGTTCAGCACGTTCTAGATCTCCACTATCCCTGTGTTTGGGTGGTCATTAGAGTGCTTGATATACCATGTTAATGTGCAATCCTGTAGCATGCTTACCAATGTAGCATTCTTAATATTGTCATCTGTAACACCTTCTACTTCCCATATTTCTCTTACCATGAACCATAATTGGTCCGGATCTTCATTCCCTACTCCTCTGAATATTGGTAGTTTGATCACACTCGTGATACTAAACTATGAAGGTGGTGGAGGTGCAGTGGGTGGAGATGGAGGTAAGGGAGGTGAAGTGGGTGGCAGTGTGGGTGGGAGTGGTAACTGTAGAATGCGTTTCCTTATCAAACTGACCGTGCTTCTCGGAGAGACCTTAGCAAGCTCTTCCTCACTTTCTTGTGACAGTGAAATTAAGGGACCATTTTCTAATTCTTCGCTACTATTGTAGATCTTTATTCTCTACGTAATCCCAAACATTAATGTATTTGCATGAACCTTTTTTCACACAATAGCATCTTAATCCAAGTATTCAAATATTTAATATACTTACCTTGTGGTCCTTTGACAAAGCATCGTTCTGCCTCACTGTAGCTCACGGTCGTGTCTACTGTAAACTCAGTGATAAATCCCCCTATGATCCAGTCAAGCCAATGGTCCAAAGCTCGCACGATATTATCTTCTGATGCTTCCACTTTGCGCACTAATTCCGGAGTCCACACTATTGGTTTGTCAATCCTACACCTTCCCTAGCTGTCAACTAACTTCGCGATCCACTCATACAACTCAGATGGAAAGGATGCAAAGAAAATCTCGTGGATTTCCGTATACACGTAGTGCTCCAACCACTTTTCCTTAGATACTTGCAGAGTTATATTTTCTTGTGTCACAAACTCGTTAATATTCTTGTCCAACCACTCTTCAATTTCCTTCTTTGTTGGGTTCCAGTGGCATGACATTAGACATCCCTTATGCAGATCCCAGTCCCGGCAATGGAACCATTTGTTGGCTTAATGGGGCTTGACCCAAGCTCAGAAGTGATTTATCGAAGCAAATCCTAGTACTACTAGCCCTTTTGGCAATAGTCTGCGAAGCGCGGACTAAGGTCTCACCCGTGTCAAGAAATTTACTACATAACATAAATGATTACTGAGAGGAATATATATATAAGAAAATAACCAGCAAAAACCATAAACACATAAACACAAATGTCTATCCAGGAAAACCCCAAATCCAGGGAAAAAATCAACCTAAAAAGATCCCATTAGCATTAGCCAAAACCCTGGCCAATCCGACCAAGTGAGCCTTCACCGCTCACCTCCAAGTCTTGCATTACAATGAAGTCCTTCTAGCCTTTTATAGGCTCCATTACATATAATACCATGGGCAGAATACTATGGGTGCACAATACCATGTGCCCCAAAACCATCATTGTTTAACCTGGTCAACTTTGACTCTATCCAGAGTCAAGTTTACATATCAATTCCCCCCTTAAACTTGACTTGGGGTTCCTAATCCAGCCAAACTTGCTAAGTGAGACAATCCTGCTCACTTTAGCTCTTACGCCCCTCAGAGTTTTTACCCAAGGTATTGCTAACCCAACATCCCCGCTATCACCTAGGTTTAACCTAGACTTTACTGGTGATCACCGAGGGGTACACATGCCTTACCAAGTCTTACAATAGTATTCCCATTTACATGAAATAATTTTGACTTCATTAATTTATTAGATATCATTTTGGGATTCAACTGCGTTAAGTAAGTCATTCAAACGTATGACCATTTCCATGAGAGGTAGTCGTAACTGACTAATTTCTCATGATTTTTTGAATAGTTCACTTAGCACTCATTGCATCGGG
>APFE030779509.1:47891-72190 GCA_000404065.3 Pinus taeda | reverse complement strand
TGGGAGGGATTATTATTATTTTTTCTACTTATATTTAATTTTTGCAAGTGATATGTAGAGTTCATATCCAATATTGAAAATATAAAACAAGAAATTTAAGTGAGTCTAGCAAAAGAGGTTCTTGAATGGTTTAATGAAGCTTTGGCTACATGTGAATTTAAGTGAGTTTAAGTGAGTTTGGTGTAGGGAGTGACCTATGCCACAACACTCTTTCTTATTCCATTTCTTTGGCAAATGAGGTTCTTGAATGGCCTACTGAAGCTCCAACTATATGTGCCAAGTGGATAACATTGGTTTTAATAGAAGTTCTAGGGAGGGTAAACTAGGTTGAATTAATAGAAATGTTCATGAAGTTAGACATGGAAGACACTATAATAGTTAGGTGGAGGTGAAGATGATCTGCCATCCTTCCAAGTAGGGATTACTACATCACTATGGTAGAGGCCATCTCAACTTTCTTCCTATTCCTTCTAATTCCTCTTTCCACCTCCATTGTTTAGGTAAAGAAACCGTTATTATATTTGCTCTTTTGTATTCCTTTAATAGCTCTTTACCGTTTTGGAGCTCCTTTAAATTATACATAATACAACACTAGATATGGCAATGTCAATGCACCATGAATGGATGCCCACATTATGAAAGAAGACACATAGAAAGATTACCCAAACCTCGATGGAATACCAAAGATGCTTTAAACTTACCATTTGCATCTTTAACCTTTTCTTTGGTCATATTTAATCCCACAAGCTTCCTAGACATCCCATGTGAGAAACATTTCTTTCCTATACACTTATTAATGCCTTAGGAGGCCTCTATACATTATTAATGCCTTAGGAGGGGGAGTCAATTAAGGGTGAGGTTATAAGAATTAATAAAGATTTGTCATACATTTCTGATATGTCCAATTATCCTAATTAACAATTGAAGGGGTTATAAGAATTAATGAAGACCCGTGTTGTCAATTGCATTCTTAGAAATACAAAAGAGGGAAGCACTACAACTATAATGCATTTATGATGTCTCTAATTATCTTGATTAACTATTGTGTTACAACTTCAATACATTTATAATATCTCCAATTATCTTGATTAGCTATTCATAATGAAAAATGTGGAAAAGATGTGGAGATGAATAAAATACTTTCCCTCTATATACTAAAAACACTCTCACCAAAAAAAACCCATGATGATGTTTCCAATTATTTTTATTAACAATTGATAACTAAAAAACATTAAAAACACTCAATTTTTAAAACTCCAATTACTTTTATTGACAATTGATAATGAAGAAACCTACAACTAAGAAACATCAGGAACACTCAAATTTTTGGATTCTATTGACCATTAAAAAACCTCAATATCAATAATTTTTTTGTACTGAAAACATCTCAATTTTTAATACTGGAATTACTTTTATTCACAATTGAAAATGAAAAAACCTCAATAAAAAATTGAAAATGAAAAAACCTCAATAACAATCAATTTTTAGGACTGAAAACTTCAAGAGCACAATTTTTTTAATCTTCTCACTGCATTTGCACCTGCCTCACCAAATATCACCAAATACATCTAAGTGTAAAATTTGAATAATAATAACTAATTTGATCATCACATTAGGGGAATATCCTAATCGTCAAATTCGAAGATATTTTCAAAAATTACCATAAACCAAAGTTCAACATTTCTAACAATATCTAACATAGATTTTAAAACCATACAGTAGCTGCCCTTCGAGCATGGTGCAAGCTTCTTTATCCACCACACTCTCACCACATACCTTCCCAGGAGCTTTTGCACAACCATCGCTCTCTTAACCTAGTAATTTTTTATTAGCTCTCTTAACCTAGTATGAACTATGAAGTACAACCATCGCATTTACATTGTATAGTTGAGTAGTGTCTGCCACTTTATTGAAAAATCAACATATCACATGGTTCTCATGATGAAGATTACCACTAAACGCTTTTAAATATCTTATTACCACTAAACGCTTTTAAATATCTTATACAGCACATAATGGGATCCTATGAATGACTTCAAATTAGTGAGATGTCAACCTAACTTCGAAGTACAGAGCAGGAATGAATAACTTGGAAGAACTGGATTCTTGTCGCCGCTATTTAACAATCAAAGATTGTAAATCAGATTTCATTGAGGGCACAATAACATAAAATAAGACGTTGAACAGGGATTCAACAAAATCATAATTGGTGCACGATGGATCTCATTATTTGCATATCCCATTTATACTTTATTCTCATCCAAACACTTTATTCTCATCCAAACAATAATTCACATTAAGGAATTTAGACTTCTGTGATTCATAACAATGTTTAGAGATTTTTCGCGAAATCACATAAACCATCTTTTGTCGAAAACAAAAGATAGTTTACATAATTTCACCGAAAAATCTCTAAACAATAATTCACATTGTCTTTCACCAAATTCATTTGGTTTACTTTTCAGTCGTAATTTAGTATGTTATACCCGAAGCTGTGTTGCTGTAGCTAAGTGGATATATTGAACTCTATTATTTTCTTATCTGTGACCTTATTTGTTTGAGCTACCTCTGCAAAAAATGATTCCATCGAAGACTACAACAATTGGATCTTGAATGCAATCCTTAACAATCTGTCATCAGTATAAAACGAAGGACTATAAAAGTTTATTGGCTAGATAACAGTATACGTGTCAGTGGTTGAATGTTTTGTGTGTACTTATGTTGAATATGTTGAACGTTTTTACTGTAACATGACACAACTTCTAAACATTTTAAAATTTTCTCTGAACTTATGGATTTAAAAATATAAACTATGAATTAGTCCAAGTCAATTTCATATACAATATATAACAATTAATATTCTTAACCTGTCACCTTCGCATGCAAATTATTTCCTCAGACGCTAATACGTAAGTCAATCCCTCCGTAAGTTGCCTTCGTATAATACGTAAGTCAATCCCTCCGTAAGTTGCCTTCGTATGCAAATTATTTGTTTAGACATTAATACGTAATTTAATCCCTTGATAAGTTGCCCGTAACTCTTTTCATGCTTGTTCAAATTTCCGGACTTAATCTAACCCCTTGATAGGTTTCCAATGACCTCTATATGTTATGCAGTATGTGTTATACAATATATTTCTCCTATATTTTAGTTTTAAAAACTTAATATGAATTCATGTTGTATACCGTGACATGGAAGTGCCTCCAGGATTTTAAAACTTACTATGAGAATAGAATAGTAGTTTTGCGTTTATTTTATTCATATTCTAATTTAAATTTAATCATTTAATAAATTCTAAATTCTAAATTTTGGTTGCAATCAGATAACTTATTATATCCTTTTATTTTTTTAATTGTAGTGACTCACTTTATTTGACTTGTGATAGAGATGATTTTGACTCAATGCTATGATATACAGTTATTTTTTTAGGATATTAGATTTGATGCTCCAGCTATTGTTATTTTATATATTAAGGATTTATGATATTATTCTATATATTAAGAAATTATGATGTATATATTTTATTTTTAAGTAGATTATGTTGATGGTTATGATATATGTGGGTAGTGGTGATTTTGATGAATTATTATTATGTATTTATATGTTGTTGATTATTTTTGTGATAAAATATTATTAAGAGTTGTTTGAGTGTAATAAATCACTTTGGAACACATGCATATGATGAGTCAACATTTCTGGTTTGGGTTATTTGAGTATTATTGATGCTAAAATTTAATTTGTGAATATTATCTAATGATATGATTTATGATGACATGTTAGAGTTCTGTGGCTATAGGTTAGGTGTTTGGTTGAACAACTCACACATTGGTGATGAGGTTACGAAGTAGTTATGTTACTCACAAGACTTCACTGAGGGGCATGCATCAAGATGAAATATTTGATTCTCAATGCCATTAATATCACTACAAAGAACAGGGGTATGCATCAAGATGAAATATTTGATTCTAAATGCCATTAGTATCGCCACAAAGAACAGGGGCATGCATCAAGATGAAATATTTGATTCTCAATGCCATTAGTATCACCACAAAGAACAGGGGCATGCATGTGCCTCTTTCCCCCCTTTTTAGTCACATTGTCTGAAGGGAAAGCAATGTGACACCCTTAAAACTTCTTGAAGATCACAACCAACTTGAAAAATTTGACATAAAGAAATTGAAGGCAACTAATGATCAACTTAATGAATTAAAACTGAAAAAATTATACTAGAAAAAAGACATTTAAAAGTAATCTTAACTATAAAGGCTAAAATTTGGGGATGGGGAAATTACGTTATATTTGTAGAGATAAACTTAAATATAAATAAGTTATTCCCTCCAATCACCTTCACACACCTTCACACGTAGAAAAAAATAAAATAAAAAATCATTGTAAGAAAATAAACCAGTAAAACATTTAAAAATGTTCTATAATATGGTGGAGGAATAAACTCTAAACTAAAACATAGAGTGAAATAAATGGGTGATACATATTCACAATGATATAGTGAAAGTATACATAAAATAAAAGATAACTAATTTAAGGATGGGGAAAAATAAATTCATGAGAGAATCTTCTTATGTCTCAAGCATAAATTGAAAATCTTCAAGATTTAACTTGAGAAAAAGCAAGGGGTAGCCAATACAAGAATGTGATACCTACATGTTAACTCTAATTGATAAAGCACTTAACCACAATAAATGAGGAATCTATATTGGGACCAAGAGAAAACTAAGAGAAGAAATGGGATGATCAAGCGGTTAACCACAATAAATGAGGAATCTATACTAGGATCAAGAGAAAATTAAGATAAGAAATAGGGAAACATGTGTGTGAGCTAGACAATTTAGTCTTTTAAAAAAAAACCAAAAAAAAAATCATGACAACCTTAATATAGATTTTACACTTGGATGGGCGAAAAAGCAAAATTTAAATTAAAAATATATACTTATTTTCCATGAGGGGCAATGTGTCACTCTCAAAACCATATATAAAAGGGAGGGCATGGTATGAGAAGCTCACATTTTTGCATTACTGGATGGATTTGTTAGAGCTACCTTTTTAAAGTAACTACTAAAATATTTGTTTTGGGAATAGAAAATTTTAGGGGGTAATGTCACATATGGGTTAACTTTTTATGATTTTTATGAAAACAAGATTCACTAATTTCCATTTTTTCTAAAATCGATTCACCCAAATTTATAGGATAAAATTATTTTACCCTAAATATACTGGAAAATTTAAAGATATTATATAAAATTATTAGAAATTTGAATATTACAAAACTATGACTAAATATTTACAATTTTCACATTACAGGCTAGTAAGTTTCCCTAATATTTCTAAACTTTAATATAGATTTCCATCCTTAACATTTTCCCGGCTTGTGAGTTTCATGAGAATAAAGTTATATTGAGTGGAAGACTCTTCATTGAGATCTCACTTTCACTTTGTTAGGATACCCATCCTATATATAGCCCCATTCTAATTCATAGATCTATGGGAAGGAATACTACTTAAGGAATAAACAAGATCAATAGTTATGACAATGTACTTGCATCATATCCCTTTTGTCAATACAAATGGTCAACCAATAAACACTAATATTTTACCTTGAAAACATAACTAGGAAAATTAGCCTTAAATAGGACCCAATGTTCATTCTAGCAATCTCTATTTACATTTCTTTCATGACTCTCTATACCTCTTCTTCTCTTAGCCGAAAAAATGACCCATTAAAAATGAAGATGAAGGAATTTTACGGAGACCTGGGGGTAAAGGGAAGGGTAACAACCATAAGGCTTTATTCCCCTACTTATTTTATTTATTTTTTAATCTTTTCATTATACATTGTTCCTTCTCATTTTCATTTTTATTTTATTTAGCATTTATATTAACATTGTGTTATATAGTTAGCTAACCTTCACTAATTATTTACTTGATGTTAAGAATGTTAAGTGTTACATTCATTTACTAGTTTTGTATTTATTCTAGATTAATCACAATCTTTTATAATCAAATTTGGTTATTCTCTCTCAAACTTCTTCAAATTGATATATATATTATATATTATATATATATATATATATATAAAGTAATTATTAAATAATATTAGTTTCATCGTACACATTAATATAAAATATTTAGAAAAGAAAATACTATAAATTTCATCTTAAATATTTTGGTTAAAAACTATAACCCTTATATAAAATACCCTTTCTCGTAGTTTTGTACATATAAGTTTTGGTGGAGTTTTTCTATTTTTTTTTATTTTTGTAAATTTTCCATAGATTTATATTGATTATCAAGAAAACGTTTTACATTGCAAAATTTTGAAAAACAAACTTTCATAAGATTTCCAAATGACTTGGGAAATTGTGATTTTCCCCAGGTTTAGCATAAGTATTTTCAAAAACAACCAACTACTCATAGTTAAATTAAGATTCGTCAAGACTATAGTTGGTGACAACTAATTCTTCTTTGTTACCAGTGCTACCAAAACTATAATAAATACCAAATTACATACATCCCTTCTAAACAATAGTATTCGCAAAAGCATTTATATTAGCTTTTACAAAAAGAAAACACAAAGTGTCACCCTGAGACCCATAAAACACATTCAAAGTGGAGTTGTTAGTCCAAGATGATTATTGGTGACGTGGCAGAAGAATTGACATGTAAATTTCTTGAAATTCGATCCCACCACTAATATTAATACAATATAGAAAATTATTATTAAAATAAATAAAAAATGGCCTTTTCCTTTTTGACCTGAAAATGGGGGTTGATCGTCCTCTCACAATTTGCAACCTTTGAAACTTTGTGTTTTTAGTTTCATAACTTATTCAAATATGAATAATAAAATTTGAATGAACTTAAAGATTAAACAAAAAATTCAAAACTCAAAAAATAACATAGAGGAACAAACTCAACCAGTTGTTAATAGAGTTCACCCCTCCTCAGCTATGTTTCTGGCCTTGCTCCAAAAGCTAGGTTGCTTTATTGATCTTGGCTGCAAAGTGAGTACATATATATTCTTCATATTTTAGAGTCAAGCAGATGATAGAGTGGTAATGTTTTCCTTCAAAAAAAAGTCCTCTTACATAGAACTCTCATTTGTAATTTGACTCAATTTTACAAAAAGACAATTGCACCAAAACAAGGAGGACTATGTAGCATAGTTCCTTGTACTCAAATTGGAGATCAAAAAGCAATAATATGATTGCTTCAAAACATAAGTGTTGTGGATGTCTTCCTCCATATCGTATTGAAAAAAAAAAACTGCTCCCATGAATACTTTGACTCTTCCCTTATGTTCGAAACACCTTAAAACCCCTATCTTAGGCTTTTGAAATGCTAAAATGGCTTCCGTATGACTTCGGAAAGTCAAAAACAAATTTTGCTCAGAGCATAGATGGGTTTCCCTGTTTAAATTTTACGATACAAGTGTTTGTGCCTCATTGGTTGAGCGCTTTCCTTATAAATACCCCGGTTAGGGGTTCAATCCACAGTTCATGTGATTTGGAATGATTATTCAGCGGTGGTGTGATCGGTTGGGATAGGATTAAGTTTTTAAACAATAATTTTGGTGGCAGGGTCATTGGACCTACCATCGCACACCAACAAACATACAATGTATGTCATTTTAATTGTTATGGCTCGTAGGTTTCTCTCCAAGATATGGCATGTAACCAGAGTCTTAGGTCTTATCCCAATTGCTGAGGTGAATGGTGTTGACAACTACGACGCATAAACCTTATCCAATGTGAAAAATCGTACCCAATCCATATGCTATCATTGGTGAGAGGTTGGCACGGAAGATAACTATGACGCATATACGTAGGCCTCTTTCCAAACTTCAGCAAATAACCATCCATAAGTTTTATCTAATGTGGTGGCGAGGTTTCTTAATGCGATGTAGCTAACAATGGAGGAGGATATGTATGGCAGAGTTTGGATTTTGTTGGATATGGTAGAGCCGCCAACCATGGCGAGGTTCGTTAATGTTGGCGGGCGTATATCGTTGACTTCACGGGATATGGCGGAGCCGCCAGATATGGAGGGCTTTTGCCATATCTATTTTACCAAATTCGTCATCGGTGAGCTGAAGAAGTTTGTAGGGAGGAAGTCATGGGATTGAATCCCATCCAATCCATCAGTCCGTTAACAAACTTTTGGAAAATATTATAAGGCCATGTGTCGCACTTTGATAGGGCCACATGGCTGCGTAGAATTAAATTTCCTTCAACCAATTGAACACTGACGATTGTCCCCTCTTGGGTAGCTCCTTCCTACCTATGCCACGTGGGTGCAATGGAAACTGGAGTTGGAGCCAGAACTTTTCCCCTCATCTATTGAGCGCTTAACTGGAGATTGCCATAGTTATATGGTGGTCTTTATGACTAGGGGCTAGGGCCGGTCCCCACACCTCTTTGTTGTCGTTTGTCGTCGGTCCCATGCATCATGCGATGACCAAGGGCTAAGGCTTCTGCACGACCCCTCTCTCCTATATGCGAAATGTGTCAAGTTAAATATAGCACATGACCATTATGGGTTAAGAACCAAATGGTGGTGCTCTGAGCTCTATTGTGGGATGTTTGTGTTTCAAACGTCCTAGAGGCCCTGCAGACTCATAAGCAAATTTTAATATGCCACGAGGAGGCTACATGGAAGCCATCCATTGGTCTATGTGGCACTCCATTATTTACTAAATTCAAAATTAATCAACCAATCATAAACCATGAAAATTTGACCAACCAAAATGAGACACTTGGCAAAACTTGAATGTCTCATATGTCAACCAGAACCATGAGCTTATTGTTGATTGTTGGAACCTTGAGCGTTGGCTTTGACTTTGAACAATTTTCCTTTGACGTTTTGTCCATCTTGGCCCTAAACTTTGACTTTGCATAACTTCTTCATACGAAGTTAGATTTCAGTCATTCAAGTTGTGTAAGATACAAAACGATGAAATATATGCAATGAAGTTGATTTTAAAAGCATCTAAAAAAATTTGAATTTTTGGGCATGTCAAGATTTGCTACTATCCATTACCATCTTGGTCTCAAAAGATTACATAACCAATATGACTAGACTCAATCTTGATCCACCTGGATCATACCTCCCTATTAAAAGGCTTTTGGTCCAACAAAAGTTCATTACAATAATGAATTTATTACATCAATAATCAGTCTAGACCCTATTATAAACTCAACTAGTCTTATCGATGTGATGATAATTCATAGACACACAATTTACAATTAAACATAAGGCATGAAATTTTCCCAATTCCAAGTAAGAAATTTTTTTGGAGACTTACATTCTTCCTTGCTAGTTTTCTTTGCTTCCCCTTGTCCTAATTTTGTTTTTGTCGACTCACCTGGTAGCATTGGACATGTGATCTTTGAATGTCCTCTCATCTTACACTACACTATGAAAAAAATCTCTCTCTTGAGTCTGTAATGGTCGTCTTCTTTCTCGATCTCTCTGAACTCTGTTTTGATTATTGCAAGTCTTTCCCTAACTGTACCGAAGTCTTTCTTGGACTTTTCTTTACTTGTAGTCTTGCATCATCCTTCTGTGGACTACTCCTTGCAACACTTACCTTTTTACTGTAAACCTTATGCTTCCATCATTTAGCTTCAAAATGGGCATTACTTCCACATAACGTACATGGATATGTATTTTTAATAATCTCCATAACAAAATTCTAGTTAAATGACTCACCTTCTGAATTACTACTAGAATTACTCGTTTGCTTACCTTTGCGATCGAGCATCTTTTTTGGATTTTTCTCGAGATGTAATCACCAACATCTATCTGCTATGTGACCTTTATTTCCACAATAATCAAATGTTTATTGGTCAAGTCCAAATCCTTCATATTGGAGTCTTTCATGAACTGATATTGGATGGATTCTACCTTGGCCATGATTGTCGATGCCTTTACCTTGTTGATATTCCATTTTGTCCATCAACTTCATACCAATTCCTTTGGTATTTTTTTCGAAATATCTAATATCATGATCGCTTGAAGCATCTCCCTTCTCTTTTTCTGAATCATTTTCCTGAGATGGTGGTACATAAGAAAGTTCCTCGAAACATGAGGAAAAAGTACCAATCGATTCTTCCACTGGCTACTCTTTTGGAGTAGCAGATGTATATGAAATTTCTTCATCTGACTGCTAATGAAGTGGATATATTTCATTGTCTCCAATAATATATGGACTTCAATCTATGAGACTTCCTCTCTTTCAAATTTCTTGCATGGCTTGGATCCTCCCTTGCAATCTTTGTTTATCTTCTTGCAATGCTTGCACCATGCATCACAATTCAACATTCTCCTGCTAATAGTGCTGATTGAATTCCTCCAACTCTTGAAACCAAATTTGTTTAATGCTTCTACCCATCCTTGCAATCTTCTCATAAATTTCTATGATACCAATTGATCTGAAAATGAGGGTTGAACACACTTTGGAAGCTTTGAAACTTTACGTCTTTAGTTCATAACTTATTCAAATATGAATAATAAAATTTGAATGAACTTCAAGATGAAACAAAAAATCAAAAACTCAAAAAATAACATAAAGGAACATACAAAACCATTTGTTAACAAAGTTTACCCCACCTGGTCTATGTCTCGGGGCCCTGTTCCAAAGGCTAGGCCGCTTTATTGATATCAGATGCAAAGTGAGTACATAAATATTCTTTGTCTTTTAGATTCAAGCCAATGATGGAGTGGTAATGTTTCCCTTCAAGAAACTTCCTTCTATAGAGAACTCTCACTCGTAATATGAATCGATTTTACAAAGAGGTGATTGTGCCAAAACAAGGAGGACTATGTAGCAAAGGTCCTCGTACTCAAATTCAAGATCAAAAATCAATAATATGACTGCTTCAAAACATAATTGTTGTGGTCATTTTCCTCCATATCATAATGATAAAATAGTGGCTCCAATGAATAAACAAACTCTTCCCTTTTGTCCAGAATGCCTTAAAACCCCTATCTAGGCTTTTGAACTGCCCAAAAAAAAACTTCTCAATACATACTCAAAACATAGATGGGTTCGACTGCACAAACTTTACAACACAACTTGTTGTGGCTCATTGGTTGGGTGCTTTTCTTACAAATACCCCGGTCAAGGGTTTAATCCTCATTTCATGTGATTTGGAATGTTTATTCGATGGCTGTGTGATTCGGTTGGGACAAAATTAAATTTTCAAACAATGATCTTGGTGGCAAGGTCATCGGACCCGCCACCCCACACCAACAAAGATACATTGTACATCGTTTTAATTTTTATAGCGTGTAGGCTTCTCTCTAAGGTATGGAATGTAACAATAGTCTTAGGTCTTATCCCAACTACTCAGGTGAATGGTGTTGACAACTATAGCGCATAAAACTTATCTAATGTGATAACTCATACACAATCCTTATGCTATTATTGGCGGGAAGTTGACATAGAAAATAACTATACTACATATATTTAGGCCTTTTATCAAACCTCGGCAAGTAACCCAATAGTTAGGTGGAGCAATTTGTAGGGAGGAAGTCACGGGATCGAATCTCATCCAATCCATTGGTCCCTTAACGAACTTTTGGCCAATCTTATAAGGCCACATGTCGCACTCTGATAGGGCCACGTGGCTACACATAATGGGTTTTCTTTCAACTAATCGAAAACTGAAAACCATCCCCTCTTGGGTATCTTCCTCCTACTTGCAGCACAGACCTATGGGTGCAATGGAACCTGTAGCTAGAGCCAAAACTTCTCCCCTCATCCGTTGAGGGCTTAACTAGAAATCACCACAGTTATTATGCGGTCTCTATGACTAGGGGTTGGGTCTTGTCCCTGCCCCTCCCTCTATTGTCATTTTTCACCTGTCCATGCATCATATGATGACTTCTGCCCGACCACTCTCTCCTATATGCAGAATCCGCCAAGTTAAATAGAACCCACGACCGTTATGGTTTAAGAACCAAACAATGGTGTAGTGGTGGTGCTCTAAGCTATGTTCTGTTAGGTCCATAGTTTGAACCTCCTGGAAGCCCTCCAGAATCATGAACAGGTTTTAATATGCCATGAGGAGGCCATGTGGTAGCCATCCATTGGCCCACGTGGCACTCCATTATTTTTCAAATTCAAAATTAATCAACCAATCATAAACCATGAATATTTGACTAACGAAAATGAGACACTGGGGGAAACCTAAACATCCTGGCAAAACCTAAGCATCCCATGTGTCATTTGGAACCATGAGTTGACCGTTGATTGTCGGAACCGTGAGCATTGAATTTGACTTTGACTAGTTGTTCTTTGACTCTTTGCCCAACTTGGACCTGAACTTTGACTTTGCATAACTTCTTCATAGGAAGTTAGATTTCAGTCATTCAAGTTGTGTTAGAATCAGAACGACAAAATCTACGCAATGAGGTGGGCTTCAAAAGCATCTGAGAACTTTAAATCTTTATACATGTCAATATCTCTTACTATCCATAACCATCCTGATTTCAAAAAATTACATAGCCAATATAACTAAACTCAATCCAAATCCACCTAAATCACTTTAAAAAAATATATATAATATAGAAATATATTTTGAATTATTTAATTCAAAATATTATAAAATTTATTCCACTTAACAAAAATAAAGCAAACCTTTTTTTTAATTGCCTATCTCACTTGCAACAAATACCCCACTTGCTCAAACATGATTATATGAGACTAGAACATGATTATTATCTCATATGTGTTCACTTTATTTCTTCTCCCGTGTTTTTTTTCTCCTTAAATATATTCTTAGATTAATAGTCGAAAGTTTTTCCTTCTTATTTCATCTCAATTGTTTTGTGAAGTTTCTTTTTATTTTTGTTAATAGTTTTGTCATTTTTATGTTAGCATAAGATATAATTTTATTTTAGAAAAATAAGAAAAGATAAAAATTAATCAAAATATAATAATTAATAATGTTTTTCCTCTATTAAAAACGACGATAAAAATTACAAAACTATTAAAATAAACGACTATAAAAATTACACTATCAAAAATATACTGAAAAGCTAAAAATTTTGGTTATTTGTGACAGTAAGAAACTGAAACTAATATTACCCTGTAGCATTTCGATTACCATAGTCTCATGCCTGCGGTAGAGACTAATAATAATGATGATAGTCAGAATAATTTTAAAATGAATATGGTGGATGGGAGTGAAAATGGTGGATTTTGTTTTATATTGTACTTAAATTAATAAAAGCCTTTATGGATTCAATTTAGTTTATGTTTATGTTGATGGGGAACTAATCTCAGTTCAAGCATGGAAAAAGTCACACCGCCGTTTTAACCAAAAAGTTAAAATAATTTTGATGTTCACACCTTTTCTTTATGGTGAAGATATAATTTTTTGGTTAATGTATCTATGTAAAAAATTAGTCCATATAGATATATTAACATTTGATTTCTATAATACATTAAACATATTCTATATTAACATTTGATTTCTATAATACATTAAACATATTGTATTTTTATTTAGAAAATATGCTACACATGATCATGTGTATTATTCACTAAGTGTTATTAGTATCTTTATTATTATTGCGGTCACCATTAGACACAATGCACATAATAATGATTGTGTTTAATAATGGTGATCAACATAATGAGAACGATAATAATGATGATGTTAATGATAATTATTTTTTTGTTTAGATAGTGTACAATTTTATGTAGAAAATTTAGTATGTATATATTAGTATTTGGTTTCCATAACATATTTAACATAATTTTTATGTAGAAAATTGTTTATGGATATAATGAGCATTGGCAATTGATTCTCATTTTTATTCTTTTATACTCATCGTTATGGTGGTCACTGTTAAACCTATTAAAGAGAGGGTTTAGCAATGGTGACCATTATAATGATAAGGAAAAAAATGATAAAGTCAATCATTCTAATTATGATGACTATGTAGAGGAAGTCAATGATGGAAAGGAGGGCGATGAAAAATTTTAGTACGATGGTACTTTTAGGAAAAATTGGTACCTTTAGGTAAAAGTATATTTTTCCATGCTTTCATGTAGAAAACTTGCTCCATATATGTTAACAACTAGTTTCAAGAATATATGTAATATATTGTAATTTTTATGGAGAAAACTTTTATTATTCACATAGTTGAGGAATTTTCAT
The DNA here is from genome assembly GCA_000404065.3 of Pinus taeda. Lineage (NCBI taxonomy): Eukaryota > Viridiplantae > Streptophyta > Pinopsida > Pinales > Pinaceae > Pinus > Pinus taeda. The sequence continues at coordinate 58,003 of APFE030779509.1, read as the reverse complement.
TATTAACATCGTCATTGGTTGATGAATGTATTTTTTTCATAATTTGTGGGTTCAATTGTGATCAACTAATCTATAGGCTGTTTTCGATATATCATTAGAAAAATTCGTCACAACAAATCTAAGAAATTACTAAAATATTTACTATGAATTTTTCTTCCCTTTAGATTCCATATTCATCATTTATTTTTTTATGTTTAGATAAAATAAAATTATGAAATGTGATAAATATAGAACAAAAATAAATAGACAAACCATCCGTAGTAGACACAATATTTTCCTTTGGAAAGAGTTATGGGAGGAAACTGAGCTAGAAGGTCAGGCTACTCTACTCTCTTTTCTTTGGTACAGAAATGTGCAAGTACAAAGGAAGAGGTGCTCTCAATGAATTTGTCTTGGATCTATGACTTGTAACACGACTATATGACGTTAATCCCTCTTATTATGTTATTTAACTTCTCATTCCTAGGTTACTCTACTTAACTATGGAACAAAAAACAATAAAATAGAATGTAGCCCCTACTCCTCCTAGCAACTTAGTACTTAACATAGTTCAATAGCCAAATAATGGGTAAGGTTTGACTCCCACAATCATCAATTAGAGTTACAGGTTTATACCTTCTAAAATCTTCTTGAAATCCCACACATAGATAACCCATATGCATGAGAAATTGAGGGATGATGTGACATCGTCTCTTTCCATATGGTCAATATGGTATGTCAACTTACAGGAGGCATAAATTTCTCATATGAAATCTTTTTGACACAATTATTGCATTGTTGGAAAGGTCTCTAAGTACAAAAAAATGCTAGAGAACCTTGTACAACTGAAAGGTTTTTTACCCCAAAAAATATCGTTTAATGCCTCAAAATGGCTCAAAAATATTCTAGATCTCAATTTCCAAACTAGGACCCATTGTTAATATGACCTTGCAACTACTTCTAAATTTTCACTTTGAAATAATTGATCTATATGGAAAATAATATAATGATTCAATATAGATCATTAACATATTTAAAAGGACAATAAAATCATTATAGTTCTAATTATGATGAGGATGAGGCTAGCGGTTAGTAATATTTGTTATGGATTTTATTTAAGATCACATTTAAATTAATAGTTACCACTTTTAATATCATCTCTCAAACTTCCACGTATCATTATTTAAAATGGTTAAGTGTATGCATGATTTCTCTTATTTCCTTATTTTAATTTGATATATTGTATAGTTGTCTCATGCTTGGTTTTGTGGTACCTAATTATGTTGTCTTCCTCTCTCTTGATATCTCTTAATTTTAATTCAGTAGTGCTTGATTTATTTATAAATTAATATTTAAAAATAATTCCTCCATGTATAGGAAAGAATTTACTTTTTGTGTTATCATTGTGTTAGTCACATCCATGTGTTTGAGAAAAACAATACTCCTTTTGTGTTGAAATATGTATTCTTTCGACTTATTTCCATTCCCCCCACCATCTATTTCCCCATTGAAATACTTTTGTGTCGGTTCATATCTTGTTTCCCTTTGTTTCCATCTCCTCCACAACATGTGTCTGTATGGCATGATCTTGGCCCACTAAGTTAACCTTCCCCACAAACAAACATATTTCCCTAGCCATTTTTTAGTGACGTTTATAATCCTTGACAGAAAGGAAAGGACATGACATGGAGATATGGGGAAAAGAACATGAAAATATATGGTCAAAGTAATAGTAATAAAATTTTATGAATTTAGACCACACTAGTATCTAAAATAAAGATACGAATTAAGGTTCCTTTAAAAACTCTAGGTGAGATGTTTATATGGTTTTAAACATAAGTATTATTGTGGATTTTGCATACATTTGTAGGAAAAATTATATGATCTCAAATACGAACATTTATAAACATGCAAAAATTTATTTGGTGACATTTATAGACATTCCTAAGGATGTGTATATCATTGTGTATAAAACTTACTATCTAGCCACCAAAGTTACTCCCCAAATAGCCACCAAAGTAAGAAAAAATGCAAAGAGATGAGGAATTAAAAGATGCATTTTTTAGTGGAATCTTGAATGGTAATTTAGGTGGTATGTTTTATAAGACACTGTAGTGCATATTCTCATCAATAACATGATTTGTGATGTTGGAATCATCATGGATATGTTTTATAAGGAACTTGTGTGACCAAAAGTTAGCCTTCTTCCCCATTTGAGTAATTTGATACATAGATAATAGATTGGTTCTCAAAATGGGCACATAATCTTCCCATTTCATTTGCAACATCGCGAGAACAAAAATATACAAATGCACTTCTATCTCCAATACATATCTTATAATCACCATCATAAACACTAGGGAGAGAGGAAATCATAAATGAACCATTTTCCAAATAGTCAGATGCTTTCATATCAATAATCCTCTCAATACTAGGACATGAAGAAAATAAAATTATATAAGGCTAATTATAATTAGTAGTAGGAAGGAATGATCATTATCAATATTTTCAATTTGATTTTGGTGTTTCTTGTCTTCCATCATAAAATTATTCAAGATAGTTTTCAACTTCCTATAACGCCTCTACTTTGGGTGGCCCTTTTCTCCACAATAACTACAAGGCTCAAACTTCTTCCTTGGGGCATTTGGTTTCCTTCAATTTTTCATATGCTGATATTTTTTGAAGACATGGGCTCAAACTTGGGATCCTTTGGCCTCTTTTGTTTCATTTTGAAATTGTAATGCCAACCAATCCCCTCAAGGCCTTTCTAAGGGAACACGTTTTCAAGACCCAACCTTTAAGGCTACATTGTGGAGACAGGATCATTAAAATTCCTCTTATTTAAACCACCTTAAAGCTGATTTTTGAGATCACCATCATATTTTACTTTGTGAAATATTTTTAATGATATAATTTCATTCAAATTTGACTTAGTTACACAATGTTATGGTCCTTAAATATGTCTCCCTCCCCCCCACCCCCACTTAATGACATGCTAGCATCAATATAATTGTCATGTGGTGGTCCTTTTCCTCATTTCACATCATATAATGCTATTTCAACAACACACGGATGACAAAAAATCCCTACCTATGTGTCACCCTTGCATGCTCGTAATATTATTGTCATTGTTGTCAAAGACAAGGGGAGACTATAGATGTCCATTCCAACATGAAGATTGTTGGAAATATTTCTCAGATGCCTAGTTTTTGTTGATGCTCAGTCTGGATTCCCTATCCATGGAGGAATTTTACACTAAATACCTAAATGAAATGGGAGCACAAGATATATATTTTAAAATATCATTTTGAGACCTCTCAAATGTTATATGGAACTCCCTATATATCCATAGGAATAAGGAGATATGAAATATTCTATCAAGTTGGTCTAACCATTTTTAAAAGTAAGCATCATAATTGAATGTATAAACATTGTAAAAAAAATGATAGATGAGTGTATTTGAAGACCATCCAGATTAGAACAAATCTTAGGTGCACAAAAAGAACTAGGAAATACTCTTGGGGTCTTTAAATTGGAGAAAAAGTGTTATTTTTGGAGTGAATGAGCCATATTGAAATTTTCACTATAAATTTTCTTATGGGATGATTCTAAGCATGAAACTTGGAGGATATAGATGGGATATATTCATGCACCTATGATATAAATTTCATAATTTGGCTTGCTATAATTTCAGAGATATGATTTGAGGAAGTTATGGCTCCTAAATGCTCTTGAAAGCTACTTCAAATAGGTCACCTTAACATTTTCACTATAACTTTTATTCTAGTATTTTTTAGACTAATATGCTTGGAGGAGCTTCAAGCAGTATCTCTATGTATGTGTGGTATAAATTTTAGACTCTAGGTCACTATGATTTTGTATATATTCTCTAAGGAATTTAGGGTTCCAAAATGCTCTTTAAATCTTCTTCAAATAGTTGAGCTTTACATTTTTTCTATAACCTTTTTACTAATATGTTTCAAACTGTAAAATATGGAAGAGACAAAGGATAAATTTCTAGGTACCCATGGTAGAGATTCCATACTTAGTTCACTGTAATTTCAAATATATGCTCTAAGGAAGTTAGAGTTCCTAAATGTTTCTAAAATTTGCTTCAAATAGGGCAACTTGGATTTTTTGTTATAACTTCTTTTTTGGGATGTTTTAGACTATGAAATTTGGATTAGAGAGAAGAGAGATCTCTAGGTATATATGGTAGGAATTTATTAAATTAGTTCACTATAATTTCAAATATATTCTTTAAGGAAATCAGGGTTCTTGACTTGTCTTGAACTAAGAATCAAACAAGTCATCTTATGATTTTAGTTATAACCTTTTTCTAAGATATTTTAGACTGTGAAATCTGGAGGAGATAGAGGAGAGATTTCTCAACACCTTGCTACAAACTTCAAACTTTAGTTCGTTATAATTTCAAACATATTTCCTATGGAAGTAAGGGTTATTGAATAGTCTTAAAATCAACTTCAAACAATTTATTCTGGCATTTTTTTATATAACTTATTTTCTAGTACTTTTCACACTGAAAATTTAAGAGATTTAAGAAAACATATCTAAGTGCCTCAAACAAAATTTCCAAGCTAGTACAGTGAAAAATTACATATGTGGTATGTTATACAATATTTTTCTTGGGAAGAGGCCAAAACAAGTAGTGTTGGGAGAAACAAACCTAGTGAAGGGAGAATTAGCAATTAGACTTGGGAAAGACAGAAGAAACTAATAGACTTGGTGAAGGTAGAAGTAGAAAGTAGATCAATGAAGTACGTTGGTTCATATGTATATATTATATAAAAGGGGATTGTTGTCTCTTGTAGGTTGGTTCCTACAAATATCATAGTAGATGGGATTTGTGTTCCATATAGTTTGGTTCCTACAAATCTTGCAGAAAATGAGATTGGCTTCCCTTGAAATTTAGTTCCTATACATATTGAAGCAAAGGGGATTAGTGTATCATGTAGGTTGGTGCTTACAATTTTAAAGCAAGTGGTATTAGTGTCTTATATAGGTTGGTTCCTACAAATATTGCAGCAAGAGGATTTGGATCTATTATAGGTTGGTTCACACAAAGCTTTTAATAGTTGGTTGGTGACTATAAAGTTTATATCAGTAGTTTGGTCCTTATACATATATGATATAAATAAATTTTAATTAATAAATTTTATTCCATATATGAGATTTGTTTGGTCATGATTATGAATATTTAAATAAAGAAATGGTATCCCCTCCACCCTAGTTATAACTATGAATCCACCAATTATTATTAGAGTGGGTTCCTTTAGAAGTATTTCAGAGGAACCATGTCCATTCATGAAGATTCTTTCAAAACCAAAGCTCCATTATACGATGGAACAAATTATGCCTTCTAGAGGGTAAGGATGAGGACTTATCTAATATCTCTTGGTTTTGACATTTAGCAATCTATAATGAATGATTATAAATCTCCAAAAACTCCTCAATTTAACTAAGATGGTATGAAGGCTTGTGTAAATAATGAAAAAAACATGAATGGCATCATATGTGTCCTATTAGAACACGATTTTTTCAAAGTAATGCATTGTCAATATAGAAAAGACAATTGGGATAAAATTCAAAACAACTATGAAGGAGCTGAAAAGGTGAATGAAAATTTTTAGACCAATAGAATATAGTTTGAGAGATTGCAGATGAATGATGAAGAATATATTGCATCTTACTTCCTTCATGTATGTGATATTTATAATACTATTAGAGCATTTTGTGAATAATTCAAGGAATCTATGATTATAGAAAAGGTGTTAAGATTTCTCCCCTTAAAATTTGATGCAAAGGTCTCAACTATTGTAGAAATAAAGGACATGGAAAATTTGAATATGAATTATCTACATGAGATTCTCGCTATATACGAAATGAGGATATGCAAAAAGAAGTTAACTGTAAAGGAAGAAAGTTTCAAAGTTTCAAAAAAGACATAATATCTTAAAGTTGTTGATTAGTACAACGGTGAAATAGATGCATAATAAGTATAGCTTATTAGAAATATGGAAAAAAAACCTAGAAAATACAGAGGTGTGCTACCATTGAAATGTTTTAATTATGGTATAATGGGCATTTTGTTGCTAAGTATCCATATGAAAATTGTGAGGACAGTGATGATGAAGAAGAGCATGAAAATATAAAAAATTCTTATAGAAGAAAGGTTTTTATTATAGAGAATATAGTAGCTCCTAAAAAGAGAGTGATGAATATGCATCTAATATCGAAAAATAATAACTTATTTCACAGCAAATAATGTAAAAGTTGTTGATAAAGAATGCAGAGACAATAAATAAGATTAAAAAAGATAGAGGATGATGATATTGATGAGGAAGTAAATATTGAAGTAGAACTTGTTAGTACCCTAGAAGAGATAGATAAACTTAGATGCAAGATAAAAGAAAAACAAAATGAGCTAATCTAGAAATATGAGAATAAAAGGGATCACGGTCTTGATGAAACAACAATTTTCATCCTAAAGACACAACTATAAGATGCAAAGAAGATAGAAGTAATGAGAATATTGTTGAAATAAAGGGAAGAAGATTCTGAAAAGCTAGAAGTAGAAGTTATTTCCTTAAGAAAGGACCTAGAGAAATAAAATGTTCAATTGAATGCAAGCGTGAAATTTATAACGACTATTAAAATCTTAGATGATATTCTAAATTATCATAAGTCATCTTTCATTAAAAAAAGGTCTTAGATATGAGGAAAATAAGAAGAACTTGAAGGGAGAATCAAGCACAATGTCATCAAAAAAGGAAAATGAAGAAAATCCCAAAAGTTATGTCAATCTTCTCAAGAGAACCTTCAACAATGAAAGACACACTAGGAAAGGAGATGAAGATTAGAAAAAACCTGATTTTCTCTCACTATCAACAAGAATGAATTCATACGAGTTCCTCCATGAACAAGGCCTTTCACATCTTGACATTAAAATCTCTACTTTAGTTATTTATTTTCTTGTAATAATTTTGATCATAAAGAAATAACTTGTAGAGATTACATAAGAAATGGCTATGAAAGAAATAGGAACAACATCTATTATACGACCTCAAAGAATGGTTTTATTAGAAATACAACTAATGAAGCTGGTGTTGGAAGATGAAAATCATTGGCTCCCCTTTTGGTTATCGTTTAATGCTATAAGTGCAATAAATATGGAAGCATGGTATGTGATTGTATAAGAAGCACATTAAGGCCTACTAAGAAAATTAAGGGAGAATATATTAATAAGCATAGAGAACAATATGCAAAAGTGTGGAAAAGGAAGAAAGAAGAAAAAAAGAGGAATGTGGACATGCTCTATATGCTATAAAAAAGAAAAAAAAAAGGTTTATTGATAGTTGATGTTACAAACACATGAGAAGATATAATACTAAATTTATTACTCTAAAAAATAAAAATGAGGTAGCGTTACCTTTAGATATAGTGCATGAACAAGGATAGTTGGAAAGGGCATAGTTAGTCTTGATCAAGGCAAGAATAAACTTGGAATTTCATGTGTGTTGAAAGTATAAAACAAAATCTTATAAGTTTAACTAAAATGTTTGATCAAGGATATTATATCACATTCCATCCTAAAGGATGAAAAATAAAGAAAATAGATTTAGGAATATTGGTGGAAAATGAAACCAGGACCTCAAGTAATATATGTGTCCTTGATGAAGTTAAAGAAGAATATTTTCCTGATATCCATCTCAAATCTTCAATAAAGGAAAGACTAAGATTATGGGAAATATCCATTTTTCATTGATGTTAAAGGGATAGAAGTTTCAAGAAAAGGGAGAAGTTTCAAACAAGGGGATTGCCCTTTTTCCATTAATGTAAAAGGGGGAAATTATATACAGGGGTATTTATTTAGCAGTACTGCTCAAATTTCTGGGATTTTCAGTAATGAAGAAGGATGATATTATTGAATATTGTGTTTTTATTGATTTAAAATATAGGGGAATCTAAGAATGTCAAAGTTAGGGGAAGACCAAGGTGGATTACCAACTTAACATTAGGTTGTATTACAATATTGTTATAGAATAAGGGTAGTCATTAATGACAAAGGCAAAGATTGTTGGAAATGCTATTTTTATTGATTTCAATGATAGAGGGAGACAATTGAGTTCCAAGATAAAGATTGAAAGATGAATATTGCTGGAAATATTGTTTGGATACCTAATTTTTCTCGATGCCTAGTTTGGATACCCTATATATGAAGAGCTGTTTACTCTAAATACAGAGATCAAATTGGAGAATAGGATATATTATTTAAAATATTAATCTAAGACCTTTGAAAAGGTATATGTCACTCCCTCTAAATCCATTTGAATGTGGAGATATAAAATATTTTGGATGGTCATCCTAACCAATTTTACAAGTAAGCTCCTCAAGTGAACCTATAAATACTATAAATAAAGGATAAGTGAGTATATTTGTAGACCATCCAAGCAATAATATATTCTTAGGAGAACAATATAATTTTGGGAATATGCTTGGTGTATTAAAGGTGGAGTGAAAATGTGATTAATGGAGTGAACAAGCCATCTTGGATTTTTTGCTATAAATTTTCTTCTAGGGAATTTTAGATCATGAAACATGGAGGAGGGAGAGAGGAGAACTTTGTGCACTTATGATAGAAATTTTGGACTTTGTTTCATTCTAACTTTAGAGATATTCTACTGGGAATTTAGGGCTCTTGAATGCTTCTAAAATCTTCTTCAAACAAGTTAGCTTGGAATTTTTGATATTTTTCTTCTGAGGTGTTTCAGACCATGAAACTTGGAGGAGATGGAGGCAAGATATTTTTGTTCCTATTATATAAATTTTAGAATTTGATTTTTTATAATTTTGGAGATATGCACTAACGAAGTTAAGTTGTTAGAATTCTCTTCAAATTTTCTTCAAACATGTTAGCTTGAAATTTTCACTATAACTTTTTCTCAAGAATGTTTTAGACTGTGAAATTTGGAGGATATAGAAGAGAGATATTTAGGTACGCTCAGTAGACATGTTATACCTTGGTTCTTTATAATTTTGGAGATATTCTATGGGAAATTTAGGGTTCCCAAATACTCCTGAAAGTCACTTCAAACATATAAGCTTGACATTTTCATTATGAACTTTTCAACTAGATGTTTTTTACTATGAAAGTTGGAGGAGATAGAGCAGATATCTCTAGGTACTTTTGATAGAAATTTCAGATGTGAATTCACTATAATTTCAGAGATATGCCATGTGGAATTAGGGTTATTGAATTGTCTTCAAATTAGGTTAAAAAAAAATAGTTTGAAATATATGCTATAACTTATTTTCTAGGACTTTTGAGATTATGAAGATTTCATGGATCCAAGGTTACACAGAGAAGTTCCTTACATAAAAGTTTAATAATTAGATATGAAAATTTGGATATGTTACATCTTGTACAAGTTTGTTCTTAGAAAGATTCCAAAACAATGGGTTTTGAGAGAAATAGATCTAATGAATGAAAAAACAACAAGCAAACCTACTGAAGGTAGAAGAATTAAGTAGAATTGGTGAAGGCAAAAGAATATAATACATATGTTTAAGGAAGAAGTATAAAGTAGACTCAATGAATTAGGTTGGTGCTTATGAATATCTTACAACATACAATTTTAATGTATCATATAGGTTGGTGCCTAGAAATCTTGCAACAAAGGGTATTGATGTCCCCTATAGGTTGGTTCCTACAAATATTGCAGTAGAGGGGATTGGTGTATTTTATAGGTTGGTGCCTAAAATTTTTGTATCTGAGGGATTAGTGTCTCTTGTATTTTGGTTCTTACAAATCTTGTAGCAGAGGCTATCAGTGTCTCCAATAGGGTGGCACCAATAGAGTTTGTGATATTATGTTGGTACCTACAAAGTTTGTATCAATAGGTTGGTTAATCTTACAAATATATTTTATAAAGAAGTTTTCATTTATGTCTTGTGTTCCATTTATGAGGTTGTTTGATCATGATTCATGAATTTTTAAATCAATAAATTGCCTCATACTAATTCACCCCCACTTCTAAGTATGTTTTTGAATCCAACACTAAAATTATCCTCAACAAACCACGCCAAAAAACCACGCCAATTATCCCAAACAT
>APFE030779509.1:3070-40332 GCA_000404065.3 Pinus taeda | reverse complement strand
ATTATATATAATAATTTAATTTCAAGATCATAATATTCGCAAATGCTAAATTGGTTTATCAAATCTATTATTGTTTGTAGTATAAAACAATTATAATTAACACTAAATTAATGTATAAGGTTTGTTGTTTATAAAGAAAGAACCCCTATTTCACAATTAAAATCTAAGAAATACTACCATATTATATGTATGAATTAAAAAAACTTAAATACAACCATATTATATATATGAATTCAAAAAACTTCATTATTGTACTGTAATACAAGTGGGATGTTTAATTCCTAAATTAACATAAAAATAAAAATTAATTAAAAAACATTTTAATATAAAATAATAATTTTAAACATTCACATTAAAAAATTTAAAATATTTTAAAAATAATTAAAAAAATTCATATTTACCAAATTTAATCTCTCTTAATCTAAATTTTAAAATAAGCTACACCCATTAACATTACTAAACTATCTCTTATAAAATATATATATATATTATTATTAATAATATGCCATATATAAATGCCATATATTCCTTCCAACATGATTGTGTGATAGCTGATTACACTTTATATATAATTTTTAATAATTTTTTTTCTCTAAAGAATTAATTTATTATTATTTTTAGAATTTTATTTATATTGAAATTAACATATTTAATGTTTAATTTTATATTGAAATTAATTATATTTAATGTTTAATTTATTTATTGATAATTTTTTTTTAAGATTTTTAGATTTTTAATTTAATTTATTAATAATTATCATATAGATGATGATTTAGGAAACAAATGTGTCTGAGGTTAGATTGCAAGAAATTGTGGCTCAATTATGAAGTCATGGTTGTCATATCCCCAGATTCTTGTAAATATTTTATTTTTTACTGGAGACAAAAGAACATTATCTGTTGTACGAACTTATACTTTATTTATTTAATGGAAATTAACAAAATAGAAATGATGATGATTATTTCCTAGATGTAACTTCTGTGAAGGAAGTTAAGTCATGGGTAAATAAAGAAAAAACAGTTGCAAACCATGGCTGCCTCTTTTCTGCAACCGAGGAAATGTTTTCCAGGAAAAAGGGGGGAAAAGGGGGGCTGCACTATAGAGGACAGGTAGCAGGAAAAAACTGAAGGGTTATTCTACCATGTCTGGTGAGGACCAGATGGTTTAGAGCGCAGAGCCAGATGGTTTAGAGCGCAGAGCGCTACAACTAGCAAAGAAAGACGTCTTTGAGCAAGCTAGGGGGGAGACGGGTCTTGAAAGACAGTCTCAAGGTCGGGTGGAATTGACTAGGTACAAAGCATTGTTGACCAGATTCAGAAATACAAAAAAAAGAGAGCTCGTACAGAAGACAATACAGGTATGCGACCTTAACCAAATCCAAAGAAGAAAAAGAGAAATAGTTTTTTTCTTTCTATAGTTATAAGCTCCTTAATTAGAGAAGTAATTCTCGGTTTAAAATATTAATTGCAGGTAGCTGTGCGTTTCTGTCTGTATTTAGAAGGGGTCAAAACATAGGAATTGTCGGGTGTCGGTCTCTGTCGATGATACTTTTATTTCATTTCCTCAAAAATTTCCTCAGTAGTAAAGAATATTAAGCTGACAAATGAAATCATAACAGCAGCAAAAGGTTACAATTATAAAAATCTTACAATGACTAGTTAAACAAGAAAGTGAGAGACTATGGCACAAAAAAAAGGAAAAAAAATGAAATAATATGTTGTCAATCACTATGATTTCCTGTGAAACAAATAAGATATTATTTTAAAGCATAGGCAGTTTGTTTTAAAAGGATTAACAGTTTCGGGTAGTCGAGGAGTTTCCCTCTGGAACCTGAGGATAGGGTCATAGATACTATAGGGTTAACGCCAGTGGAAGAGGCTATAATGGCTGCTGAGAGGTACTAATTCCTGACATGAAGAGCATGCAAAACGGTGGACACTTCCCCGGAAATACCAGAACCTCTAGTAAAACCCCAGCCCAGGGTGGAGATGAGACGAGTAAGTGTAATGGGCAACTAGGTTTTAGGTAGGATTGAAGCTATGTATGAGGCCCGAAGTCTGAAGACAAGCGGGCTTGATAGCGGGAACCTTGTCCTCATAAATGTGCTAATGAGTGAATGGAGCAGTGGATAAACATTCCTTCTGGTCGTGGATACCATTACCTGAAATCTGAAGGCTGATGAAAATGACCTGAAAAGTAATACAGTGAACAAAAATGGTAGATAAATTCAGCAAGGTATAGGGTCTCAGTCTAGTATCAAAGTGGTAATGGAGTTCGGGGCTGACCGAGATGGCGTTCATTCCAAAATTCTTCGTTCCAAAGAAAGAAGAGAATACAGTACACAAAGTAAACAAAGAATGAGTGTAGCAACCCATGAAATTCGTATAAACAAGGCCCAAACAAAGACCGTGGCTGAAACTATATACATATATAAACACTTCGACAGAAATAAAAAAAAATATATAATTTACACAGATGGAGTTTTCTTCTGGTAGGCGGGACAACTTTTACCCCAGCAGCGAACCATAAACTTTCCAGAATAAGAGTAAAACCCTTCAGATAAATAATTGAAACTACATAAATTACAGTGCGGAAATAAATGTCAAGTCCATGAGCTCATAGAGCTTATAAATATATACATCTGGGAAGAACCCATATCTTTTAACCAAAACCCTGAACCCTATTAGACTGTTAACCAAAATTACAGAGTCGCCATCACAATTTAACTTGAGCATACCCGTCTTAGGGTATTATACCACTGGCAACATAGAAACATACCCGTAGCGGGTGGAGCCATCGTGGTGGGAGAGTGCCTCCAAGCGACACAAGCCTTGAATTGAGTAGCTCCCTGTGCATAAATCATGAACAAAAATTATGGTCAACGCATCTGTATGCAAGGAGTACCTTAGCTACCTTTAAAACAAGGAACAAATCATGAAATCGAATGAACAAATAGCATAAGAAAATGGGTTACTTACAAAGCTTATCAGACCTCTATTGTGTAAGAAAACTGAACCTGAGCAAGCATAAACTGGCCGAGAACAGAGCAACAAACCGAGGAACGATTTGGAGTAGTTTGACGAGGAGCAGCATAACCAAATGAGTGCCCTCTTGGCGAAAGCCGAGAATGATGAATCCCCAGGTGAGAAGCCTCCTTCGGATCGCTAGATAGAGTCTACACCGTCGATCTGGTGGGGATTCCAATTGATGCTGATGCAATTGGACAGCCCACCTCAAGGTTTGTATAGAGTAGTGCAGGGGATATTTATTGCCATCCTGGCCTGGCATGGCATGCCAAGCGAGGGAGGTGGAAAACATCAAATTATAATACATGGATTGCTAGGTGGCCCCAAAAACAACTGTGCCTTGCACTGAGAACCTCCCTTGTCCTTAACACATTTGGGGTGATGGGAATTAACTAGAACTGTTTAACAATAAATTACTGACATACGGTAGCCAACTCAACATCATCTCAATGCGGTAGAATTTTTAGTAAGATAAAGAATTTTTTTTTACATTGGAGTCATTACAAGTGGTATTAGAGCGAGGTTATGAAACTGTGGCCTTTGGGCATTGGACCGTGAATCTGCAATTTAGTTCATCTTAAATAAGTAAAAGAGACAGTTAATGTAATAACCATTTGTTGTCGCGTGTTTGTGGTAAGCACAGGTCAACAAGATATTGATAGTATGAGGAGAACAGATAGCGTGACACACTGGTTTGTGGTAGGCCAGGGGCCTGTAGTGTGTCCTAGAGGCAACCCTGAATTATGGGTCCAGCTGGGTGAGGAGGCACACAACACCAACATGGCAATTTTGGAAACAATACAGGAGTTGAAGAATGAAATGGCCCGATTACGGGAAGATAACGCCAGGTTGGCCATGAAGCAGGAAAAGATCATAAAAAGCCTATCTGACAGATAGAACCGGTAGCCACCGAACCCCAACACTGAGAAACAAAGAATTTCAGGGGAATAAAATCACCCCACCGATCCTGAAGATTCAAAGGGAAGGGATGAGGAATGCTCGGATAATATCTCCGAACAACAGACATCTAAAAGACAACAGATTGAATTACAAGGGGAGTTCCGTAAAATCAAGCCACCATACTTCGATGGTGAACAGGAGGAAGCAACTGAGGCATGGTTAATAAATATGAACAAATACTTCCAAATGTATGAATACGATCATAACCTCAAGGCACGACTGGCTATTTTTCAGCTGCAGGGAAAGGCCACCCTGTGGTGGGAGGAAGTTAAGATGGTAAAAGGGGTAAGCGAACAGACTGCACTTGGGAGAAATTTCAACAATATTTTAAGGAATGGTTCCTGACTGAGCGCTTCTATGATGAGAAGGCAAGGGAATTTCATGACCTGTGTTTGGGGTAGCAAACTATGGACAAATTTATTACTCATTTCACTTCTCTACTCCTCTATGTGCCTTATATCCGGGAAGAGAAAGCTAAGGTACATAGGATTTTTAGCAGCTTACCTGTAAGTATGAGGGAACGAATTGCATTTGACAACCCAAAGATGATGGATGAGGCTATACACAAGGCCTGAATTTGCTACCATTAGAACAAGAAAAAAGGAGAACTTCAGGGTAAGAAATGGAGTGATAAGAGAAGCAGTAAACTAACTGGTGGTACTAAGAGCAACTGTAATGGAGGTAATAGAGGATTCACTAAAGGGAAAATCAATAGAAACTCACAGAGGAGTTCACACCAAGTAAAGTCCCCCAATGAGTCCAGAATTAATGATCAATCTAGAAAAATAGTCAACGAGAGGACAACAAGACCCCCAGTACAGTGCTGGGGCTGTGGAGGCCCTCATTATGTAAAAAACTGCCCTCAGCGAAAGGGAGCTAAGCAAGTTTCATAGGTCTATGAAGCCTCAACTGTTGGTGATGTAGGAAGGAGTATGCCAAATATTAATGTCACTCTAGAGGATCGTGAGGTGGAATACCAGCCTACTATGGCAGAATTCGAAGGTAAGCTCTCAGACCTTGTTGTAACTGTTTTAATTGATCCTGGTGCAACACTAAGTTATATTAGTCCTAGGATTGTGAAGCTCTGTAGGTTACAACCTGTTAAGTTCAAGGACCCTTGGCTAGTTCAGTTGGCCACAGGGGCAAAAACGTGGGTAGTGGCTAAGGTCAAACACTGCCCATTAAATATAGTAAGACAGTCAGTAACAACAGATTTAAATGTGCTCCCCCTTGGCTTGTACGACATATTGATTGGTATGGATTGGCTAGAAAAACACTGGTCCATAATTAATTGCAAAACCAAGACTATCAGCTATAAGGATGAGCTTGGAATAAAACAAGAGATGCAGGGGATTAAGCGGCCAATATAGATTTGACCCATAACTGCCTCACAATTAGCTAAATGCATCAGAAAAGGATGTCAGATTTATGCTATCCAAGTGGGGTATGCCAATTCAAAAAATAAAACAACCACATTGGAGAATATTCCTGTGATACAAGAATTCGTCGATGTGTTTCCGGAAGAGATTCCTGGGCTGCCACCCAAAACGGACATAGATTTCACCATTGAATTGGTGCCAGGTGCAACCCTCGTCTCTCACGCACCCTACAGAATGAGTGTACCAGAATTGACAGAACTGAAAATGCAATTATAGGAGCTGTTGGATAAAAAGTACATTCGCCCCAGTGTGTCCCCTTAGGGAGCTCTAGTATTATTCATCAAGAAAAAGGATGGGACTCTCCGTATGTGTATGGATTACCGCTAGTTAAACAAGCTGACAATTAAAAATAAGTACCCCCTACCCCGTATTGGTGAACTGTTCGATCAGGTAAGGGGGCAACCGTTTTCTCAAAGGTTTATTTGTGGTCAGGTTACCATCAAATCTGGATTAGAGAAGAAGACATAGCTAAGAAAGATTTTAGAACTCGGTATGGCCACTATGAATTTGTGGTATTACCCTTCGGGTTGACCAACGCCCTCGCCACCTTTATGTGCCTGATGAATGTTGGCTAGTTGAATTGTTTAGTAATTAAACAATCAAGTACCACATTAATTGTCAACCTGGGAAAGTCTTTTTATTCCAAAGGCTACTGCGTACTGTTTGTACTTAAATTCTACAAGCATCAAAAGTTGTAGTATACTTAGTTCTTGTACTAGGTTATCACAGTGCTGATAAAAGGAATTAATTAAAATTACAGATCTAAGAAACAAAGAGATAGACGCTCTGTTGGCAGAGGATCAGGACCCTATCCTCCAGGTGAGGACGTTTAGCACCTGCCCCTAGAATCAGATTGCTAACACACTGCACTCAGATTCACCGGTGAAACACGCTTGCATAACTTCAAATAACTTAATAAAACAGAGTGTTAGCAAAACAGAGTTTCAAGAGGTAATGCTACAGAATCCAAACAGAGTATCTGCAAAAAGAAACTATCACACACTTACACACTTGACAGCAAAGTAAATGGGTGAATCTTGTGAGGAAGGTGGGCCCAGTCCCTCTCACAAGATTCCCCAGAACACGGAGAATAGTTTAAATACTCAGAACGTTCTTCTATTCATCTGTCAAAAAATTCAAGTACAAGTTTAGATTTGCTGATATTCTTACAAATGCTCTTACAGACTCCCCCCTGACTAATGTAGATGTCTCCTCTTTATAGAGGAGACATCTATTACAATAGATTGTTACGGTTCAATCGGTTGACCCATTAATCAAAAATAAGAATTACAGAGATGCTGTTGCAACAATATGATGATATATTCTTTGTTTAGGTTCTGGATGTTACACAGTTGGTAACTGTCTTCGACCGTCTTCCTTGGGATACGCACATTCCTCTCGCCGATTCCCCGTGCTATTCTGGTTCTGAGTCCGGGTAACTATGTTCTACTTGCTTTGGACAATTGCTTAATTTAGCCACGTCAGCGTTCCTCAGATAGTTGCCGTTGTTATTCCCAGCTGATGCAAAATACCCGCTTTAGATGATTTCCGTTGCTGGCTATATCAACTGCGTAGTTGCTGCTTCGGGTGTTGCAGCAACTGCGTAGTTGCTGTTTCTGGTGTTACAACAACTATAGGTTATAATTCCTGTGGGCTTAAGACAATTACTTAGCAATTTAGTCATCTTTCCCAAGATAAATACAAAGGTACTTACGAATATGCAGTGAACAATTAAACATATAGATATGTGGGAAGTTACTCCATACCTTGGGGTGATCAAGTCATTGTGTGATCAAAGCTTGTAACTTATGACTGAAAAGGATAATATTATGATGGAAATATAAGGTCAAAATTGGTCAATTCTAGGTCCTAACATCCCCCCCAACTGAAGATATTGCATGTCCCCATGCAATGTTTTACTCTGAATCCGAGTCGGAGTACTTGGATGAACAATGTAAATTACTGAGACAATAGCTGTAGGAGGTGACGTCGAAATTTTTTCTGAAACCATAGACAGTCTGTATCTGTCTCCATGCTACTGCCTCCTCCTTATTAGATAACCCAAATTGACCCTTATATTGTTCCCCGGATAACCATAAAAGTGGAAATTTAAACTTGTAGCCTATCCAGCTCTCAGCACAGTGTTGCATGCATTTAATATAGAAAGGTACCCTTGTAAGTGCTACCTGCAAATTTGCTAGATTGTAAGGATGATATTCTTTCCTTTCTTTGGGGCAATTTTCCCAAAACAAACTATTTGCTTTAACAACCAAGGGTACCTTAGTTCTCAAATAGTGCTGACAGTCCTTCAGGACTATTGCTTGCAATTGTCTGAGGTGATTTCTCATATCAGAATTCTTTATCAATGTTTGGTGCTGTACAATAAAAGTAGCTGCATTCTGTGGTTCAGCCCTAATCCACAGAAGGCAATTTTGTTCATTATGTTGGGCTGAGATGAAGGCATTCTGCCATGTGAGCTGGTTGGCTAAAAAGGAAATAAAGGCTCTCAGCTGTATGTCACCAACCACAGGTAGCATATTCTTGTTCCTTTCTTCGGACACTGCTTCATTGTGTAGATAAAGCTCACATAGCAGATTTTGGTCATTTTTAGGTGCCTCTGCAAAAGTTTGCATAAACTGTTCTGCTGTAACCACTTGATGGGGTCTCCCTTCTCTTACAGCTTTTATCTGCAAGAACGTCAATCTTTCCCTTAAAAATGTTGTATAATTAAAAGATGGTTTCCTCATGGCTAATATTCTTTGAAATAATTCGAATTTTTGGGACAATCTGGTTTTTAGCTCTGTGATTTCTTTATATTGAGCTCTGCATTGCTCAATTGCTTCCCAGTTTCTGTATGCGTGATTAAACCAGGTCCCTTTCTACTGTTCAAATGCTTTTCCCTTTGACTGCTCATACTCTTTGCACCATTTTCCTTTCAATGCCTGAAAGCTTTCTGTTTCTATACATGCATCATTGACAGAGGGAGACTCTGTTTGTGTATAAGCATTAGTAAGAAAAATCTGTTCTGTTGGAGTAGGCTGGGATACTCCAACATCTTTTTCTTCGTTTGCAGCTAGTATCTCTTCCTGTTGCTGTCCCGATTCACTGTGTTCTATGGTAATTTGGGTAGGCCAGGGTAGGTCTGTACCTTCTTGCTCATTTGCTGATTTCTATGTAAAAACTTCTTCCATAATAATTTGGGTGGGCCGTGGTGAGTCCGTATTCTCTCCTGCTTTACTCTCTGCTAGGGAACTTACTGGTTCTTGTGTTACAGTAAGTTCTCTAATTTGGTCTTCTTTCTCCTCCAGAGAGCCTGTTGGTTCTTGTGTAACAACAGGTTCTTCTGTGTGCATTTTCTCTTGGGAGCTTGTTGGTTCTTGTGTAACAACAGGTTCTTTCATTCTAGCATAGGGTTGTGGTGTTTCTGTCTGTGCAATAGCAGGTCTTTCTGTGTCATCTGCAACAGTGGCAACTTTCTCTATTGGCTCCGCCACTACCTTCTATCCTGCCTGGGTATATATTTCACCACAAGTGGCGCACATATACTCATTGTCTTCACCTTTTTCTGTTGCCGAGGCCACTCGCGCTAAAACATGCAGGCTGAATTCCTTTTGATATGCTTCTTTAATCCTTATTATCTCCTCTTGATAGTCCTGAATCTGTAATTTTAGGAATTCAATTTCCTCCTGCAAGGCAGGTATAGTGGGCTGATGTTGCGGGGTAGTAGGCTCCAGTGGAGGCAGGGGTTGCACTTCATCATCCTGGTCAGTATTCCCCGTAGGTGGTTCTTGTGTGTCACCTAGGGAAGTGGCTGGTTCTTGTGTTACAGCCATTCGATCCTTATTACCTTGGGTGTCGGCAACTGGTTCTTGTGTATCAGCTGCCTTAACATATGATGTCACAAAGCTATGAACGTTCTGCATTTCCACTTCCGAGGGTGAAGGGGAGGGACTTTGGGGGTGGGTGGGGGTGCGGATTATTAAAGTAATGGGTGGTGAACTAGGGGGGTTCGAAATTTTGGCTACTAACGATGACCGAGTTCTTCGTTTTGGTAGGAAAGCCGTAAATGCGGGCATTTTCCTCTTCAGGTCAATTTCAGGGGCAGTAGCCGGAGCAGCAGATGTCTTAGCTGAAACCCTGGTTTTTCTTCTTTTTGGTGGGGTTTCCTTTGTCTGACGCTTCTTTCTCTTAAGTAGGGAAATGGGGATATTATCGTCAGAGTCATCAGTAGAAATGTGAAGTATGGGGGTGGAAGGATTGGCCTTTTCGAGGGATGGGGTTGTTTCTGTGGTTACTTCTACTGCTGGTTGTTCGTTTTCAGCAGTTTTCGGAGATGTTTGATGGGCTTGTTTGGGGATGTGTTCTGCCTGCTGAAGATTTTGCAGGGGGATTTGCTCAGGCATATCCTCTATTTTCCGAGGAGGTTCATATTCTGGTTGTAGAATTTCAGCTTCCTGCTGGGGATGAATGGGGGGTGGAGGATTATTTAAAGCAAGGCCTCTATTAATGAGTAATTGGATTAACCGGTGATGTTTTAGGGACAGAAGTGGGCGCTTCGCGTTAACAGCATATTGTGACATGTTCTTAAGACAACCCAATAGATAATATGGCATATTTATCAACTGACCATTTCTAAAATGATTTAACATCATGAAATCGTGCTGGTAAATTACCTGATAGCAGCCCTCGCACGTCAGGTATTGCTTGACAAATTCGGTAATTCTTGGCCACGGTAGAGGTAATGACCGCAGTGCTACGCCTCTGCCCTTAGGTTCTATCTGCTCGCCTGGTCGTAAAAAATCCTGCTGCACGTTGAGAAACAGATGCTTCCTGCTGAACCATCTTATGCCGTTAGTTGGTAGCCTAGTGGCTTGGGCTATCACTTCCTCTGTAACTGGGATTTGAATTCCCTGAACGACAAAGAATCCTTCTCTTAGGTTGCATGCAAATTCCAGGACTTGTTGCTCGTTAAAGTCCGGAAGTCTCCTGAAATACTCTATCCAGCCTGCTTGCAAGAATATCTGGTAAATGTCCGGATAGAGTTCCAAGACTGCTGTCGAAGAAGGTTCATATGTGATGAGAGGTCCTCCCATGGCTGTTGTTTCAGTAAATTTCCGAGTTCAGAGCCGAGTTTCTGATTTCAGTTCAGAGTAAAGCGTCACAAATGGTAGCATGCAGTGATAGGGTGACTTTTACATATTACCGGGAGAATTAAGGGTGGCGGCAGTTGGCGTGGTATATCATTATTGGAATTGCCTTGGTACTCCCCCCTTCTACGTGTGAGCGATTTGATTGGAAGTATAACTAATTGATATTCCTATCAGCTTTCACCGCATTATCTATTATTTAATGTCCATTGATAAATGTGCATACCTTGTATTTTACCTTTTTTGATTGCTGCGTCAAAAAGTCTTATCTCGTCTTCCGCTGAGTCACAATGATTACCACGGATCTGAAAGTGTGGGAATATCGGTAGTTTGTAATGATAATGACGGGAAGTGATAGTCAGATGTCATAGTCATCATAAGAAGTGGTATCTTTTATCGAAATTTGTTGCTTGGGGTAGCAGGTTTTCGTGAGTGAATTTAGCCGGGAAGGGTATTTCGTGTCTGGGAAACGATATTGGAACACCAAAATTGGTGTTCAGTGATAGGGAATTATCGGAAAGAAAAAGTTTGTGAGGACGGGAAATGTACTAGAGTGATGGAAATCGGGAAATGATGCTACACCCATGGAAATGGTATTGCAGAAATGGAAATGATGTTTTGGACAATAGGGAGTGGTGTTGCAGCAACGGGAAATAATGTTGCGATACAGGAAATGGTGTTGCAGCAACGGGGATGGTGTTGCAGCAACAGGATGTGGTGTTGCAGCAACAGGAAATTCCACGTTCGCGAAATATTCCCTTTGAAACTTTTGTTTTCCAGCTTCCTCCCAAGCTAAAATCTGCAAAATACTGAAATATAATATCGCAATCCTTGACAGGATTTATTAGTTTCTTAAAAAAATAGAATATCTAACCTAAAAAATTGCATAAGTAATAAAAATTCAAGTGTTTTGAGGGGTAGCAAGTTCCCCTGGAAAGGAATATTGTTTTATTGCCATGCAAGTGGTTTTAAAATCTTCCTTGGAAACCAGCCGCTAGTATAACCGAAGTCGGTAGCCATTTACTAATAGTGGTGTTCTGCTCCCATCAATTGTTAAAAGTCTGACTGTCCCATTTGGAAAAACAACATCCACTTCATATGGTCCTAACCACCTTGTTCTTAATTTGCCTTGAAAGTTCTCAAAACGCGAATCATAAAGTAGAGCCCAATTACCTTTCTAGAACTGCTTCTGCTTGATGGTTTTGTCATGCCATTTGCTTCTTTGTTGCTGTATCATCATTGTTTGATGGACGACCTCTAGTCTTTTCCCGTCCAATTCCTGAAGCTGCTGCAACCTGGCTGTCTGTGCATCAGTTAAATCAAGGTTAACAGCTAAGGCAGTTCTCAAAGTTTTGATTTCAAATTCTACAGGGAAAATAGCATTCTTTCCAAAAACTAACTCATAGGGTGAAAAGCCTGTTGTATTTCTCCAAGTAGTTCTATAGGCCCATAAGGCTTCAGGTAATCTCTGAAACCAGTCCTTTCTGTTCTCCTTTATCGTTTTTTTCAAGATGGCTTCAATGACCTTGTTGGTACTTTCCACCTGCCCATTTGCTTGGGGGTGGTATGGTGTAGTCATTTTGTGCTTGATATGATATTTCTGGAGCGTGTCTTTGAAGCCATGGGAATTAAAAGGAGGTCCTCCATCGATGACTAATTCTCTGGGTAATCCAAATCTAACAAATATTTCTTCAAATAAGAATGTTAGTATTGCTTCTTCATTAGCTTTAATGAGTGCTTTGGCCTCTACCCATTTAGTCATATAATCCATGCATACTAATATGTATACTCTTTGATTAGATGGAGGATTAATGGGACCTACAAAGTCTAATGCCCATTTCTCAAAAGGTTCAAGAGTTACCTGGGGATTGAGTGGCATTTCATCTCTATGGTTAGGCTGGCCCATTCTTTGATAGCCGTCACATGCCTTCACATATTTTCTGGCATCTTTGAAAAGTGATGGCCAATAATATCCCATTCTAAGTACCTTGTGTGCTATTCTTTTATCTGCAAAGTGTCCTCCACAAGGGTCATCGTGACAAGCTTTTAGTACATCATAGATCTTGTCTTCCCCAACACATCTCCGGATTTCCTGATCTATCCCTGTGTGAAACAGACATCCGCTTATCCAGCTATACCTAGCGCTTTGCTGAATGATTTTCCTTTTTTCTCTATGCGATAGGTGTGATGGTAATTTTCCTGCAACTAAGTAGTTAGCAATATCTGCATACCAAGGTGAGTGAGCAGAAACTGCAAATAAATACTCATAGGGAAAATAATCATCTACTGGAATATTTTCATTAGTTTTTAACCGAGAAAGAAAGTCAGCAACTACATTTTATTTTCCTGGTCTATCTACAATTGTGATATCGAATTCCTGCAATAACAGTAGCCATCTAGTAACTCGAGCATTAGTAACAGATTTATTCATTAAATATTTAATGGCCAAGTGGTTAGTATGCACCAAAGTAGTATAACTAGTGATGTAGTGCCTAAATTTGTTGATAGCATAAATAACTGCTAGAAATTCTTTCTCAGTGACTGTATAATTAAGTTCTGTGGGAGTCATGTTTTTACTAATGAAGTAAATGGCATAGGGAAGACCATTTTCTTCCTGTCCCAGGACAGCTCCTATGGCAGTGTCTGAAGCATCAGAGGATATGTGAAAGGGAAGTGCCCAATCAGGTCCTCTTAAAATGGGAGCTATGGACAACTGATGTTTAAGCTAATCAAATGCTTTTTCACAATCATCAATCCACTTAAATTCAGCGTTTTTTGTTAATAACACAAACAGAGGGGAAGCTATCTTAGAGAAATCTTTGATAAATCTTCTGTAGTACCCTGCATGTCCTAAGAAGCTTCTTACTTCTGTCTGGGTTTTGGGAATAGGGAGGGTCAGAATTACTTGTATTTTTGCAGGATCGACTTGAATTCCTAATAATGAAACATAATGGCCTAATACAATGCCTTCATTCATCATCATATGGCATTTCTCAGTACTTAAGGCGAGGTGTGCTTCAATACACCACTTGAGTACTTTTTCAAGATTCTGCAAAGCATCCTCAAAGGCAGTTCCATAAGGAGTGAAGTCGTCCATAAAAATCTCTAGAGAATCATTTACCATATCAGAAACGATGCCTATGACCGCTCTCTGAAATGTTGTTGGTGCATTACATAGACCAAATGGGAGAACCTTATAAGCAAAGGTCCCCCAAGGGCTAGTAAAAGTGGTTTTATCCTGGTCCTGGGGTGCAATCCTTATCTGATTATAATCGCTAAATCCATCCAAAAAGGAAAAGAAATTTTTACCAGCTAAGCTATCTAATACCTGATCAATGAATGGTAATGGGAAATGGTCTTTTTGGGTGGCCTTATTTAGGGCTCTATAGTCTACGCATACTCGCCATTTCCCATTTTTCTTGGGTACTATTACTAGCGGAGAAACCCATTCACTATCAGATATGGGGTATATAAATCCTGCATTTAACAGCTTTTGAAGCTCTTCTTTTACTATTTCTCTTAGATTGGGATTCATCCTTCTTTGGGGTTGACAAACTGGACGGGATCCTTCTTTAATATAAATCCGGTGAGTACATAACTCAGGGGAAATCCCTTTCATGTCTGTGTAATCCCACGTGAATGCCTCCTTATTTTTTTTAAGTAGCTTCATTAACTGCTGCCTTTGATCATCTATTAGGTTGGGATTTATATTTAATGTCTTTCCTGGTTCGATTTCTATTGTCATACTTTTGGAAGGACTACCGGCTAATATCTGAGATGAATTTTCAGTTTCGAGATTGTTCTGGGATTCTGATTCTAGGATTGTAGTGAGGTGATTATGTATCTCAGAGCTAACTGAAGAAGGTTCAGAAATGAAGTTACTGATTAATTCATCTTCAGTTGAGTTCTTGAGAGTTAAAGCTTGTTCGATTGTTAAAATAGGTTGGGCTTATTCATCCTCATAGTCTACCCATATTGAATTATCGCTATTAATCATGGGTGTGGCATGGGGGTAAAGAGTCAACTGTTTAGTTTCTTGGCCATTGGATATTGTCATTGATCCAGATCTACAGCTGATGAAAGCATCTGCTGTAGCTAACCATGGTCTTCCTAGAATTAGTGGATGACCCCCCAACTTTGTTTTAGTTTGTAACACCACAAAGTCGGCTGGGTAGTTCCAAGATTCTATAGAGATTACCAGGTCTTCGATTACTCCTTCAGGTTTGATTGTAGAGCGATTAGCCATCTCTAAAATAGTTGGAGTTTCCCTGATTAAATGTTTTAACTGCAGTAATTGTGTTGTTTCAAGTGTCATGATATTTATTGCAGCACCTAGATCCACTAGAACTTTAGAGACAAAGGTCTTGCCGACCTGAACTGTTACTGTAGGGTGACTGGGGTCACCATATTTCACAGGAGGGTCTTTTTCTGTCATTAGAGCAGTCAGTTCTCCCATCACATGAACTGTGAGGGGTTCCTTGGCTTTTCTTCCAGGTTTCCTGACACAAATATCTCTAATAGTTCTGGCGTAGATAGGGACATCTCTTAAAGCTTGTAATAGTGGAATTTTAACATATAAATTCTGCAGTTGTCCTAAAAGATTGAAAGCTGGTGGCTCAAACGTTTTACTTAGAGTCAATCTTTCAGGGAAGGGTGGTTCAGTTGTTTGGACAATTTTGTTAGTGGGTGATTTAAGAATTTTAGTATCTTTATTAGATGCCTTTTCTTTCCTAGTTTCTTCTTTTTCAGACTCCGTGATGTCATCTATGATGGGTTCAACTACTCTTCCGGAGCGTAAATGGATATCATTGCATTGCATGGGAGGGGCAGGTTGACTTTGAATGTTAATTACCTGCAAGGCTTTATTATTATTCGGGTTGGGGTTAGGTTGCACAGGCAGTTGAGGTCTCATTCCTTGGTTATTCTGGGAGGTATTAGGTGGTAAGGACAGGGACTGTTGTTGTTGTTGAGGAAATGGTATTTGGTGGGCTGCCCAATTTGGGTTCCATTGATTAAAATATGGTTGTTGTCGGGCCCAGGGGTTCCACATAGCAGGATCAGGAAAAGGGAGATTAGGTTGTTGCATAAGTGGAAAATTCATTGCATTAAAGGGTGGGTACTGCATTTGGTTCATGGGTGGGAAATTTGTTTGAAAAGGAGCATTATTATTCCAAAGACTAAATGCTGTGTTAGAGTTCATACCTTGTCTTTGTGGCCATTTCCTCCTCTGTGTCATCAGGTACATTGCTTCAGCCTCTTCTTCGGTTGTCTGCAATGCTGCTTTGATTCCAGGCAGAGAGGGGCATTGCTGGGTTTCATGATTCATTTCGCAAATCGTGCAGACAGGTGTCTTATCCAGTGGGCATTCCCTGAGTGGGTGTTTGCCTCTGCATTTAGAACAGAAAATAGCTAAAGTAGCTTCTGCTTCCGCCTGTTTCTTCTTAACCTGCAGAGCATTGATTTGTGAAGCAAAAGAACTTAACATTTCAGTTTTAAATTCTTCTAATAAATTACCTATTTCAGCTCTTGTTGCTCCTCCACTGGCTGACTTCTGAACTCTCGAATACACATTATCTCTGTTCTTTGATCGGTTCCCTACTCCTCTTGAGCACCTCATGCAGAGATTGACAATTTCTTCAAATGGTTCCTTGGAGATGTCCCCTTTTCCCAGCATGTTCAACATGTCCAAGCAGTCATCTCTTACCCCCTTCAACAATATGGTCTTCAGAATGTCTTTACTCATATTGGGGTGGTCAGACCTCTGCAGATTATACTGCAGCCTTTCCACAAAATCCTCTAAGCTCTCATCCTCCTTCTGTATCATCTTAACCAGCTCTTCCTTCCTTTCTCTTGTTCGGCAGTAATCTTGGTATTTGGCCAAGAATCCTTCTTTCATCTGGTCCCAGGTGGTAATTTCCTGAGCTCCTAAGCTCATGAACCATCTCAACGCATTCCCTTTTAATGTTGCTGGAGACAGTTTTAGTTTCTGATTAGGGTTCATCTAATCATAACTTCTGCATAATATATCGAATTCAAAGAGGAATTCATTTGGGTCTTCAGAGGATAACCCATGGAAATTGGGTAGCGCTGAAAGGGGAATGTTCTTCATGGGAGTCGTTCCTCTTGGCAAGTTCCTAATAGGGAATTCCAGGGTAGAGAGTGAGTTCTCCCCCCTTCCTTCTGTTCTGTTATCCTCCATTGGTTTTTCTCCTGAGTCACTTACTTTATCTTCTGTATCTTTAGGTTCTTCAAGTCCTTCAGGTTCTTCTACCAGTTCCTCAGTGTGTTCTGATACTTCCAGCTTCCTTTCAGGCCCCAATACTTCCTCCGTCTGTCGATCCGTTTGTGAGGAGTACTGGATTTGAGGTCTCCGGGAACTCGTTCTCTGTGATGTTTCAGCCTTTGAGATGATTTCGTCAATAAAAGTCTTTCTTCCTCCCTTACCACCTGTGAAATTAGGTTTCTTGCGTCCTCTCATGCACTTGTTATTTTCACAAAGAAATCATTAATGCCTTTAGAAATCTTTAGTTTCCTTCCCCGGCAACGGCGCCAAAATGTTGGCTAGTTGAATTGTTTGTTAATTTAACAATCAAGTACCACATTAATTTTCAACCTGGGAAAGTCTTTTTATTCCAAAGGCTACCACGTACTATCTGTACTTAATTTCTAAAAGCATAGAGAGCTGTAGTATACTTAATTCTCATAATAGGCTATCACAGTGCTGATAAAAAGGAATTAATTAAAGTTACAGATCTAAGAAACAAAGAGATAGATGCTCTATTGGCAGAGGATCAGGACCCTATCCTCCAGGCGAGGACGTTCAGCACCTGCCCCTGGAATCAGATTGCTAACACACACTGCACTTAGATTCACTGGTGAAACACGCTTGCATAACTTCAAATAACTTAATAAAACAGAGTGCTAGCAAAACAGAGTTCAAGAGGTAGTGCTACAGAATCCAAACAGAGTATCTACAAAAAGAAACTATCACACACTTACACACTTGACAATAAAATAAATGGGTGAATCTTGTGAGGAAGGTGGGCCCAGTCCCTCTCACAAGATTCCCCAGAACACGGAGAATAGCTTAAATACTCAGAATGTTCTTCTATTCATCTGTCAAAAATTCGAGTACAGTAAAGTTCAGATCTGCTGATATCCTTACAAAATTCTTCTTACAGACTACTCCCTGACTAATGTAGATGTCTCCTCTTTATAGAGGAGACATCTATTACAATAGATTGTTACGGTTCAGTTGATTGACCCGTTTAATCAAAAATAAGAATTACAGAGATGTTGTTGCAACAATATGATGATATATTCTTTGTTTGGACTGTTACACAGCTAATAACTTTCTTCGTCCGTCTTCCTTGGGATACGCACATTCCTCTCGCCGATTCCCCGTGCTATTCTGGTTCTGAGTTCGGGTAGCTGTGTTCTTCTTGCTTTGGACAATTGCTTGATTCAACCACGTCTCAGATAGTTGCCGTTATTATTCTCAGCTGATGCAAAATACCTGCTTTAGATAATTTCTGTTGCTGGCTATATCAACTACGTAGTTGTTGCTTCTGGTGTTGCAGCAACTACGTAGTTGCTATTTCTGGTGTTACGGCAACTGTAAGTTATAATTCCTGCGGGCTTAAGACAATTACTTAACAATTTAGTCAGCTTTCCAAAGATATAATACAAAGATTCTTATGAATATGCAGTGAACGATTAAACATATAGATATGTGGGAAGTTACCTCATACCTTGGGGTGATTAAGTCGTTGTGTGATCAAAGCTTATAACTTATGACTGAAAAAGGATAATATTATGATGAAAATATAAGGTCAAAATTGGTCAATTTTGGGTCCTAACATAGATCCGTAACTTGGAGCTTCAATTCCTCCGTTGATTTTACTAATTCATCTGGGCTAAGACCTGAAATTCCTACTTGTGTTGTACCTGCTGTTGTTGTTGCTGTTACTTCCTCTGCTGTGACCACTGGAACATCAGGTGCCAAAGTTGTTCCCAGGGTGGAAGAGACTGTAGTGGAAACCGTTGGAATCACATTGGGAGGCTGAGAGGTCGACTCTTCCTATTTATCCTTCAATGATTTCTCCAATTCTTGTTCAGTTTCCTTTGGCTACTCATTAAGTTTTAGAACTAAATCCATCAGCTCTTCCTCAGTTCTCTGTTGTATAACCTCAGCTGTTTGGGGGTGCCTTGAAGGTGCCAATTTCAATTTCTTTCTCAATGTAGCGATGTCTTCATCCTTCTTTTTTATTAAGGCTTTTGCAGCCTTCACATCTTTAGGATCATGACCCAACCTGATGATCAATTCTTCTAATGTTTTAATCATGTTGTCTTTAGCCTTTGAAGAGGATTTCTCCAGCTGTAGTTGGGCAGTTGTATTGTTTAGAGAATTTTCCATCCTTTAGGCCATCATGGCCTTACTTGTCAGTGTAGAGTAGACCATCTCTCATGTCTGTTTGTGCAATTCAATCTGGTCTAGGGGATGGATGTATTTTGCCATAACTTCAAAATTAGTTTTGAAGTAGTCTGCAGCTGTTTGAGGCTGTTTCACCTTGGGCTTGGAAAAACTCATAATCATTTTTTCTTCTTTGATGTCATAGGCTGAAATCAACCTATTCTGGTTTGTGGGAGCCATTTTCAAATATTGATTGTAAACTTGGATCCTTAATGGCTCATTTTTGGCTTTGATTTCTTTGAATTTATTCTTAATATCTAGATTTTCATTTCCTGGAGGCATGAAGGATGACACCTTTGCACTTTGTTGTCTTTCTAACTCATGTCTTTGTGAGCTAGAAGGCATCTCTTCTACTGGGAAAGTCTGATGACTATCAACACCTTCTTTTCTTTGGCTATCAATATTTTTTTCATAGAATTTTCTTTTGAAAGAGGATTTAACCTTTGCCTTTTTGCACCAGGGTGCTCTGAGGGTCCACTGGCAGCGGTAGCTACTTCCCTGTATCTTTTCTTTTTCCTTTCCTCATTAAGAGGAGTATCCAAAATTGGAGGTTCTTCCACATTGCCCTGAGTTGGGGGAGTTTGCATTTGGGCCTGTTCCTTGGTAGTTTTAGGTTGTTTTGACATTGTAGATTGCTCTATGGCTTGAGTGCTAGTCTTTAGCCCCTTTCCCTTAGATGTTTTTGTAGCTGGTGTATTGGTCTGTTGTGAGTGTCTTTTAGAGGTCCCAACTGATAAGGAACTTATTCCTGATGCTTATTTCTGAGAACTATCATAATGTACCTACCCAAAAGAATCTAAGTCAAGAGTCTTTTCAATATCTCTCGTTACATTTTCAATATTCACCTGTTCACTCTCAACAGCTACTAAGGTCCCCTCTCTCCATTCATCCATGTTGGAAAACTATTCAATTTTTGGGATACTATGATGCATATAGGGGGACAACCTATTCTTCATTATTCTATCACAGATAAAGCCCTAAGGTTCATATGGGGCCCAACCAAAGCTCTTTTGTAATCTAAGGTAGTTTTCTAGAATACTTTCTACTGCTTCCCCTGTTTCTCTACTGTTGCAAATGAATTGGCCTATTTTATGTTTGATCCTGAGCTGTGCTTTCTTTTTTACTTTGGTAAAATGGATCAAATCTGCATTACACATCTGCCTATAGTATTCCAATGCAAACAGTTGCATTGGAACATACTTTGGTAATTTGAAGGGGGCAAGATCACAACCATATATCCTGAATTCTGTGAAATTCTGATATAGGTACCAATCTCCCACTTTGTATTGTTTAGAAAGTTGTAGGGTCTTTCTAATATCACCACTGACTTGGGAGGGGAAACCCCTGTTAACAAGGTAGTTGCGGATGAATGAATAGGTCAATGAATTCGTTATAGGGGTAAGGGGTTTCAAAGGAATCATGGAAGACTGCAGACCAGAAGATTACAGACTTTGGATTTCCTCTGGTGTCAAGTTTCAGGACAGGGAATGGGAAGTTATCTGATTGATAAAAGACCATAAGATGGTATATAAAGGTGGTGTACTTGAAAACTCTTTCATTTTCCAATCTCATGAACTGGTCATGAATATTGTCAGCAATGTAGGAGGCAAAGTCATATTTGATAGCAGGGGGTTGTCCAGGAGTAAAAATTGACAACATTGCTAGGGTTAACTCATCAGAAAATTCACTAGTATTGAAACCCATTATTGATGATATCATGTTGATTATGAGTTGTCCCATATCTGTAAAGAAAGTTTGCATGTAAGGAGGTGGGCCATCAGGCTGATGTTTTGGTGACATGAAAGTTTTACAGAGGCGATTGAGTTCCTATTGGGACAATTTAGCTGATTTCTCAAGTAAATCTCCCATGGACAGGGGAGTCAAGGCTTGACTGGGATGAAACTGTAACATTTCATTAATTGACTCAATAGTTATTGGAAAAAGAATGGTTTGGCTTATGGACATGACTGCTCGACGATTAGGGTCATGATTGGCATGGCAATGATGAATTATTTATGGGAAAACATGAACCGAGGGTAGAAAATACATAGGAAATGGATTCCCATAGTCCTAGGATGTTAGAGCCATTTTGATAGTTATCTCTGCTTTGGAAAAAGACTCTCAATTGATTTTTGTCAGTGATGAGGTCTTTTATCTGGAAGTCCCTATCAGCTAAAGGCAAATAGTCTAAATCTTTGTGGGGAGCATTTAGGGGTGTAACATTCAAAGATACAGGGGCTTCCACGTTTGGTTCTTATGGATTCAGACGGAAACAATGATTTTCTATAAAAAAAATGAACAAAACAAAGGGTTTGGGAACTTATATGATGAAAACAAAGACTAAATTATAATGAATTTGGGTCTTTTCTGTCAAATTACAGTGGAAAATGAGAACTTGCAGGGTTTAATTGGAAATTTGGATAAATACCTGTGTTCGGGGGATGAACAGTGAAATTAAGGTACTGGTTGTGGTTAACGGGCTCTAGGCTGCGTTGGCTGCAAGTTTCGAGCGGGTTGGCAGCTGAAAACTTCGAACTGTTGACTTCGACGTTCTTTTGCATGGGAGCACAGGTTTACAGTACGAGGCAATGAAAATGACATTGTTTGTTTTATTTACAAAGTCAAGGGCTGGCGGGGTTTTTTGGTTTTGGGACAAGGTTCATCAGTGGGGAGTGACATGACAGTTTTGTTGTATGCGGGAAGGCGGAAAGTGGTTTCATATCACACTGCTTTTGGGGACGGGCGGTAATAATCCGGGAGCCAGCGATTCCATAGATTTTGCAACGCGTGGTAGAGGCGTAGTGTGAAAACCACTTTGTGATTGTGTGCTAACATGTAGTCATAAAGGGGTGTGCGATATCGATCATAGCCGTTGGATGTGGGAGGTGTGATCGGACGGCTGACGGGAGGCACGATGCGATGGGATTTAACAATGGTGGGCCCAACAAAGTTAAGGTTTAATTAATTATATCAGGGATGGTATGATAGGTCGGGGAGGTTCTTAATTAAGTGTGAGGGTTAATTAATCCCTTATTAATGCAGTGGGGGATTAGGGATATTAACTAGTTACGGGTTAACTAGTTAATCCCGGTTAAAATGTATTTATGGTTATAACTTAACAAAAGGGGCGGGATATATAGAAATTTGGGATTTTTAATAGTTTAAATAATACGGGACAGGGTAAATTTTTGTGCGGGAGTTATATAATATAAGTTAATAGTTAATATGGTAATGTAATGGAAAAGCGCCAAGTAAAAAACATTACAATTGTGTATTTAACTTATACTTGAATGAAAAAAGGGTTTTTATCGGGTATTGTGTAATTTTCCTAAGTAAAATAGGATTTTACTTAGGAAAAGAATTATGAA
Organism: Pinus taeda; assembly: GCA_000404065.3. Taxonomy (NCBI): domain Eukaryota; kingdom Viridiplantae; phylum Streptophyta; class Pinopsida; order Pinales; family Pinaceae; genus Pinus; species Pinus taeda. Next base: position 17,919 of record APFE030779509.1, on the reverse strand, counting down.
GCTGGGTGAGTGTTCTTATGAATAATTTTAATTACTTTAGGCTTTATAAACTATTGGGCCGAGGGTCCGGTCCCTCCGGAAGTCAGAGAAATTCTCTGAGCCCCTCTAATTTAGCAAATGCCTTGGTACTTAGGGGAAATTAGTGAGAATTTAGGGAAAAATGAAGGGGGAAGTTAAGTATTTGACCTTGCCTTGCTTGAAATTCTTTCAGTGTAATATTTGCCTTGCACTTGTGATGAAAGTCAAGATTAACACATTTTAGAGTCATTATCCATCACATGTAATTCCGCAACATCATCTACCTACCCTACCTACTTTAACCTAACATTTTTTCTTCTTTATTTGGGTGCACTTAGACTGGAAAACTCTTATCAAACTTTTCTTTTCTTTTACATGGAGAAATTTATCTAAATCTAGCCTTATTACATCTAAGGGCTCAGATTAAACTGTTGAGCTCCTTTTATTCACTCTACCTATCTACTTATCTGCCAAGATTAAACTGTTTGGTCAATTATTTTATTCTCTATCTCTAAAACATAAAATTCAAATATGAACTAGCCAAGCTTAAGTTGTTTGATTGTTCATCAATTGTGGCATAAGTTGACAAGCTGCACACAATTGTTTATTGCACAAGAGTAAAAAGTAGTGGCATTTAGACTTGCACACTTTCATGGTCCTTCTTTTGTTTTGGTTCATTTTCTTTTCTTTTTTGACCTCTTTTTTATTCTTTTCACCCTTTGATTTTTCTTTTAGGGTATACCCTCTTTACATTTTTTAAATTTTGTTTTTATTTTTTGACAATATGGAAAACCTTTGCAACAAGTAAAGGTATGAACATATTACATAGCTTAACAAGTCAATCATGATATATGACACCTATTGGTATAGCAGCATAACAAATTTGATGGGTTCAACTGTTCAGTATCCGTTAATGAGGAACCAGATAAAATTCCAGTATGGGACATTGGTGAAGACCAAGGGCTAGCAACAACACCTAAGTGGGTTCTCGATAAAGATTGGTAACCCGATGGGATGGAGGGAACACCATACAAATGTGACTCAATTCTTGTATTAAACATCGAAGAGGTTGCAACTAAAGATTATGTCGTAGCCATAACAGATGGCACGGTCTGGGATATTGACTCTGCCATAGTCAAATGTCCAAATAAGTTTCCTAATGGATCAACAGGTGTCTAAAAGTAATCAAGATCGAAAGGAGTAGTAAACTAAGGAGTATAAGGATATAGATAAAGTCCAGTTCCAAAATGGAATGGAGTTCTGGCTGATTCTACCTCAGGTTCCTCTTCTTTTGAAATCAAACCCGGTGGAAGCATTTCACCATCAAGTCCGTAATAGATTTCTGGTATTTTCACTGAGGTAAAGAGGAAATCTTGACAGTTACGGATGTTTGAGGATTTATTGGTCGATCTTCTTCCGGTAAGGTAACAACCTTTGATTGTTTAACCTCAAGATCCAAATGTTCTAGTAAAAGAGCAATTTGAAGTTGGGCTTTGTGAACAACTTTTGGTTCAGAAGTAACTTCTGATTGAACAGTGATGGGTTCAGGATCCACTTTTGGTTGAAAAAATTTAGGTTCAGAAGTAATTTATTGTTGAACAACTTCAGATTGAGAATCAACATGTTGCTGAAAAACTTGGGTTACTGTTTCACTGGATTCAGTTCTAGTTTTCTCAGGTAATTGTGGAGATTCCACTTTAGTAACAAATGTACCAATAACCATAGGAGTAACTGGGTCATAGTACTTAATGGTATAGGTGTTTCTGGTAATTCATATGAAGAACTAGAGGCTTGTGAAGTACTGGATCCAGTCAAATGAGACTGCTTTAACCAAATAGGTGTAGCTTCGGGCGGTAAATGCGGTTTACTCGCTATTCTCCGTGGCCGATCGGGTAAGGGTTGATTTTCCTCCACGATTTCTGATTGATTTTATTACAAAAAATAAATAAACAAAAAGGGGTAAACTAGGCAAAAGGTTTACTAAGCAACTGTGAACAATAGAATACCTCCTAGCAAACCAAGAAGCATGGGCAGGAAATCTCCCTGAATGTTGTGTTTGGTATATCACAGTGTACAAGGCGGCCGACTCAGTTACCTAAGGATGGATAGCAACCTAGTGTTTTCCTCACATATATACCTGAAAGTACGTGGAGACCCAAGCAGTATAAACACTGTCTAATGCAAAATTGTACAACGAGAGCATTCCCATATACTTTGCATATTGTAACACCACCCTATATACCGGAAGGTGCGTGGATGAGCTACGATATACTCACGTGCGTGGAATGAGGTATCACACTTAGAAATGTATCATATAAAAGTTAGTGACAACTGTTATGTTTTACAACACCAGAACATGTCTCTAGCCTAGAACCTCTAAATGTTTTGTGTTAGATGACAATGATCCATTAGGTTAATTGATGTTAATTTTAAGTTGATCTTGATTAAGAATTTGCCTTTCAAGGTTCACCACGTAATGTATTTTCAATTCCTAGAATGCAACTAATATGATAAGCATTCTTTTCATTCAATTTTTAACAATGAAAACCTTAGCTAGTAGGGATAGAGCAATTAGATTCTTGTAACAAAGAACAAAGAACACATCTAATGCAATTTTCCTAAACTATTCCTATGAGCACACACAAACTTTTTCAATGTACAATGCAAGTTTTTCTTTTCAATTCCCTTAATGTTGTGATGAACAAAAGGAAACTAATGCACATGCAATCAGTCAATCTTTTTGTAAGAACGAAGACTTTACGACAGTTCCATTTCGAAAGAAATTAAGACTTTTATGACACTTTCTTTTGAAAAAAGATTAATCAACTATAAACTAACTTTGACAATGAATTGATAGTGATAAAGAAATAATCTAAGAAACACTAAACAATAAAGGACAAAGTAGGGATGGCAAAGGAAACACAAATTGATTTCACAGACACAAACATCATTAACCTTTTAGCAAACAGAAACATAAGGAAATTTTCCAAAAAATAAACTCAGAGGAGGGAATTTTGTCCTAAGGAGGATCAGTGTAGCCTTGAATGGGAGACAGTGTACTTCAGAGCACTTTCCTCAAGCCAGGGGTGCTCTGCACTTCTCTGTCTCTAGACCAAACCTGCGTTGGTGCCAGAGAGGCCATCCTAGGGGCTTACAAGGACAATTTTCACCAAAAAACACTTCAAAAGGTTTAAACAAGATTAATGGAAGCAAGTAAGGTCTACTAGAGTGTACTAGGATGAAGGTAAACTACCCAAAACAATGATCGTTCCCCAGCGGTGTCACCAATTTGTTATGAGGAACGTTTCATCTACGGATAAATACTAATTCCCTAGGTAGGTAGCTATACCTAGAACAACATATTTAAAGAACTTATCCTTTTTATATAGACGATAAATAAGACAAAGGAATCAAAGGTCCTACTTGTTCTTTTGCTTTCCTTTTGTCTCCTTTGTATGACTCCTGTCGCTCCTTCTTGAACTTAACTTGCTCAAAAGTACCTGCAAGCATAACAGAAGACAAAGAGCCAATCAAAGTAAGAGATCTATCGAATATAAGTAAATGGAATTGGATACCTTCACACATATAAACATCATATATCAAGATAAGCATATGGAAAAAGGTGTAAACAACTTTATTAAGTAGAAGAAAGAATTACAACCATTTAGTTCGATCCATTGTCACTCTTCTAGCTTGGGTTCCAACCAACATCACGTCAATAGGACAACACTCCAGCAGCATAACACTACTCACTTACAATCTCAATTATCACACCAACAATATCTCCTTTCAAATTCTCAAATTCGAACCTTTGATCACTTATATGAGTGCTAAATTTATAGGCAAATGGAAGAGGTTTGGTCATAAATGAGGGTATTGAATGGCCTTCCAAACTTAGAGTTAGTTTCCATAGAGGAAGTGATGAGAGGATAGGAGGTTACTTAACTCATTCCCTATCGAATTTCAAACTCATAGAAGATGATAAGTGTGGGAATATTCTAGATGGCTCCAAAAGATAAGAATATTCCCAGAACCCTATGTCAATTTCACTCAATCTCGCCCAGTGTAGGTCAAAGTGGGCCTAGGTGCTTTGCAAAGCACCCTGACATGGGCCTACCTGCATTGAAGCACACTTACCCCTATCCAAGGCTGTGTTGGTCCCTCAAGAAGACATTTCTGGAGGGCTTTAGGCCAAAAAACTCTCAGGGAAGGAGGCATTCAAAGTGCTGACTTATCTAGGGCATGTAGCAACTGAATTAGGGTTTGATGAACCCCAATAGTACTGATCTAGATGATGGTAGTGATGTGCCCAAATGGATTTGTAAAAAAGTGTGACTAGTGACTTTGAGTGCAGAGAGGTATAGACAAGGTTGCAATTCACAACTCTAGTGGCTATTAGGATTGCCACTAACAACTATGATTATGATTTGTGACTTAGTGAGGAAAACTCAAGATTTTATTTATTTTTAGAGTGAAGCTTGCAAGGTCCCAAGGAAACAATAGATATGTCTAATGGGTGGTGAGATCCTAGGAGACCGTAGAAAAATAACGATAGGTAGTTGAGTATGGGGATCTCAAAAATTTTGAGAGAGTCAAATTTTTTGGGTTGTTGTAGAATCTAAAACATAAAGAAAACAATATAAATATGGAAAACAAAGTAAGTGAAACACAATTTTCAAAAATAGAGTAAATTAATCATCATTTTGAGTTGCAACAACATCAAGAAACATGATTACTTATCAAATCAATGAGTTGAAATAACATACAAAACAAAATAGTTAGTTATCATATTACTTAGATGTAGTATAAGTAGGGTTACTTATGGTATTAGTGATTTGTATAAAAAACGAGGTTACTTATCATATTGGCAAGTTGCATTGGTATAAAGAAGTAGAGTAAATATTATTTAACGTAAATATAAATGAAACAAGAAAATTGTCTATATGGGTACAAACATAAACTAAACTAAGGAGGGTGCCCTACCTCCTTAAGTGAGGTACTTTTTATGAAAGTAGTAGAGTGCCTAAGTTATCAAAATACAATTTTCTCAAAGTATAACATAATTGGAACATAACCATGAACTTTGTATTAACAGAAACTCATAATGCAAATTACAATTAATTCAACCTCCCCTAACTCAACTAAAGTAGGATGTTTTCATACATGGTGCTTGCATTCTTAATTTTTTAAAGAGATCAAGGAACAACCATGATAATTTTTAGATTCCCAAATCGTCCCTTCTTAGTTACAACAATTTAACCGAAAGGAATAAAAGACTAAACAAACACGAACTCATTCAACTATTGTGACAAGTGGAAGTTGAGTCGATCTTCTATTATAACCATCCTCTCCTTGCCAGTAGCCAACTACCTCTTGTCATTTTCTTTGTTAGGTGTTCACATGGTAAACCTATAATTTATTGATGAAAATTGTGTGGCTAGAGGTTTGTTGGTTGCGCATTGTAACAACTTTTCTTGAGTTGCAATATCTATCCTAAACGCTCAACTTACAAGGTGTTGCAAGATCAATATTAGGCATGTTCCAACACTAGTTTTAAAACACTAGTACTTTGGTCATTTTGCAACAATTTTATTTTGTAGCACTAACATCCTAGTTGTATTGTAACAATAGGAGTTGTAGGACCTACATCTAGGTCATGTTGTGACAATGAGGTACTTGAGGTGTTGCAGTGATATAGGGGTGTTGTTGCAACTTGAAATTTTTTCAACAACACAATAGGGTGTTGCAAAAACTATATTTTGCTATTGCTACAAGAGTATTTGCTTGGACCTTCTTAAATTTATTCTCATGGGATCTCACAGGTTAGCAAACCAATGTAAATTTCTTCCTAAATACACAATAATGAACGTTAAAGTGACATAATTGGAAGATAAATGTACCCTGATCAAGAATGCATTAATATGGACTAAATAGGTGATGGGCACTAAAAAGATGCCAGTTTGGGCACTTTTCAATTTTTTGAAGAAAGCATTACTTCTGTGATCATTAATCATTATGAGATAAGTTACGAAATCCCAATTTAGTATTTGAATTCTTGCAGACCATATAGCTCATATATGCTTTATGTTCTTCCCTCATGAAAGCCCTTACCTAGTCTTCTGAAAACAAATTACAATAACAACTTTTGTAATGAATGTATTTATATCATATTTAGCAAAATATCGATCATGGTCAAGATCCTTATAGAAATAATCGATAAGATAAGAAATTATCAGAGAGAGATTTATTAAATATAAGCAAATATCCCACACTTTAGAATGCATTATACTTAGTTGTGTATTAATGTTTTAAATGACACAAGTTTTGATTCCACTAAGTATCTTTATTGACTTCTTTATCCTATTAGGAGTGTTGGGCATAGTGGGTAATACCTGATCTGGAGTTACAATATAATCAAAGGAGGTGTGAATAGAGGTTTGGGTCTTAGAGCTTCTTCAAGCTCACTGATTTTTCTATTTAATTGTATATTTTCAATTTATCTTTCTTTGAAAAATGGGAAAGAGAATACCCTATAGTCATATGAAATTTTAAGAATGCATTAGGTCCTACTCTTGAAACATCTACTTAAGACCTCCATTTCTTGGTAACGTTTTTATTTTTAATATGAACCTTTTCAATTTGTAATTTCCTTTCACACTTATTATAATGGGCATTGAGTATAGTCAATGATTGTTCTTTAGATATTATTGGCTATTCAATAGTCAACTCTTCTACCATATTTTGAATTTATTTGTAGGGTCACTTAATTGGGTACTTTGGTATTTTCTACATCCATATCCATGAGGCCTTTTGATTGTTGGGATCCTTTTTTTATAGAGCTTCTCTTATTTTTGGATGGTGCAACATCATGAGACTTTCCCAAATTGATATGTGAGGTTGGTTCTCTGCCATCATCTCTTCTAGAGTGTCGACCATTACTCTCTTCTATGACCATGATTATTTCTTCTTTCTAACACTCAAAGGAGGAGCACTTGTGCCCTTGAGGAGTGGAAAAATATTGTACATTTTTGGCACTTTTTCCTCTTTGTCTAGTCTTGCTCAACTGTAGTGAATTTGCACTAACTTGTGTAATTAGGTAATCATTTTGTACAATTTTATCTTTCTCCTTTCCTTTTGGTGTTTCCATTTTGTTGTTTCCAATTTCCTTTGCAATCCTAGTAAAAGCATTCCCATATCTTATTAATGACAAGTTTTTATAGAATAATCGTTTAGGTTCAAACTCCTTGTTGGATTCAATTTCTTTTAAACTGAATATTTTGAGATTTTGAGATAGTTCATATAAATGGGAATAATTCTTTACTCTAACGTTAGATACATTTAAGGGTAAAGGAATACACCATTTAATTTTATTTTTATCAGGTAAGATAGACCAAGAGTAACATTGTTGCATACTTTTGCAAAATAATATCTATCAGAGATGATGATAGGAAGAAACAAAGGGTTTCCTTCATACCCATATATTATGATGTAAATGTGATTCTCTTAATGTACACAAACTCGTTTTTCCTTAAGGATATCTTGTGCTTCTTGAGTTAACCTTTGACATGGTTCAATTCTTGTCTTTATATATCTAAATTCCTTAACAAAATGATCTGGAAGGAGGTAAAAGTGACAAAGTGCCCTTTGTCTCCACTGGACCGGGTACTAATTGAACTAGTTCAACCTTAGTAGTCATATTATTTCTCAAAGTTAAGTGTTTAAATATACTACAATAGAATATTGCTAGTGCCAAATAAGCTGGAATGAAAAAAATATGAGTCTTTAAATTATTTTCTAATTGGAATGAAATCTCATTTGAAATCACTTCTTCCCAATTAAAAACAAATTCCCTTTTAAAAGAGAAGTATAGAATGTAAAGGACCAACCTAGGTATATGTGACATTCAATCTCGTCCCACTATCTATGAAAATAATCAAGAGAAGTCTCGATAAGGCTCTGCTCTCTACTAATACTGAGATATCAATGGATGCAATATTTGTTGGCATGTGCACTAATTGAGCCATGAATTCTTTGAGTATATTTACCCCCCACCCCTAAGAGTTAAGGAAAGAATTTTCTTCAACTACCATGAGTTGCTTATTTAAGTAAGGAACCCTCAACTTTTTTCTTATGACCTTGGGAGTCAATAGTACCAAGTTATTTCCCTAGAAAGTCATCCATATCATTATAGTTTTGGAGGTAAAACAACAAGCACACTAGGAAATGATTTCTCAACTAAAATTGAAAACATTAGGAATCCACCAAGATTGGCTAAGCTAGTGTTCCATATTTTATTCTTTAGCTTCTATTTAGGCATCAAAATTAAATACTAATGGTATGTCATCAACCATTGATTGTTCTTATCCCAGTGGGTAAGAGAGTTAGCAATATCTCCACAAAAGAACTCCTTAACTTTACTTTCCATGTTCCTTTATTATTCCAATGCACTTTGATATACATGGTAAGTGTTGCATTATGGAGCTATTTAGATGTTTAAAGGCTCAATTCATGAAGGAAATTTACTTAAACATCCCTTAATCACATAACACCTTCATTAGGAGATGTGACAATCTGGGATTTAAGTGACAACGGTACATCCTTCATGGAAGTTTGAAGTATTTAGTTCACATTATGCCATATTTCCTCCCTTTACCTTAAATATCATGTCTTTTTAAATGTACCTTGAAATACCCTCGAAATGAAAAAAAGGAGTTCTTTCGAGAGTCTTAGTAAGTGTGGCTTATAAAGTAATAAAAAATTCTTTATAAAAAAATAAATGATATTATGGTGTTGAACATTCATATGTGTGTATATGCGACAATGTGAATGTGTGCCGTGTGCATGAGGAAGGAGTGTGCAGAAGAATGGTTGTATGACTCCTGCACAAAATTGAAAAATAGTGTGCAGAAGAATGGTTGTATGACTCCTGCACAAAATTGAAAAATAGCTAAGTATGAATACTAGTGCCAAGGTAGGTCTTATGCAGAGTGAAAAAGTTTGGCTCGGAGGAATGAGCCTTTGTACAAGTCATTGAAAAAATAAATAAGTATGAGATATTTACAAATTAAACCACGAGTAGAGGAACCATGGGATTTTTATGAATCAATAGGAAAATGGGAAAGATAAGTGGGTATTATGAATGAAGCATGAAATGGGTCAATATTTGAGAAGTCCAAAAATACCTTGGAATTATTTTCTAAAGCTACATTTATGATCATAAATATTGACAAAGCCACTATATCCATGTGGGGTATAATTCAGAAAGAACAAGGATATTTTTCCCATTTATTTTCTTACTAGATTAATTTAAATTGGGGTTAAAGTATTTGAGATTTCATATAAAATCTATTTTGTATGAAAATGTGATTGATAGTGGGTGATTACCAAAGTGGAAAATAAAATAAACAATTGGTACAATTACTAACACTCAGGAGGGGTTAATGTGATACTTGTTATACTTGTACTAGAAGTAATACTAATGTACTATATTTCATTGAATTGGGTCCTGAAAGGTGCGTTGAATTGTGATTTAAATTTATTTGGTCAATATATCGAAAAAATAAAGGACTTGTATTGGTATCTAGGAAAAATTGGCCGTCCCAAAAATAAATGGAGGATGAGGCTTAAAAAATCCATATCTTTAGCTATAAAAATTGTCTAGAGGCTAACACGAGGAAATGGGTTATGGGTCCAAGAAATTAGAGCCAAGTACATTTCCCAATCTAAACTAGAGTATTGGGTAAGGAACCGATGAAAACAAATGCATAATGCCTTAATCATTTAGAAAGTTATGAATTTAGTTTTTCACTTGGTAGGTAAGTAGCTAATTTGAAAAGTAGGAAAAGGGGATGAAGTACAAATTGGTCTTGATCCTTGAATAGGTAGCAAGGGATCACACAAATTATCCCCTCAATTGATACAAGAACCTAGAGGTAAAGGTTTCTATACCCCTAGACAGATTGTGAATCAAGAGAGGTCTACAAAATGTCAACAACAATGGTTAACCTAGGAGGAGTTTTGCTTGAGAGAAGACCATGTAGAAGTATCGAAGGATCATATACAAGCATTATTAAATAATAATTTCAAAATAAAGAAATATGATGATAATAATTACGGTTCCTCAATCCCACTGGAATACATGTGCCTAAACTAGGTTACATAACACGTGTTTAGGAAGGACTAGATAGATAAGGCTCATATTTTGGAGGTGCTTTAAGAAAAATTATGGTCCAAGTTGGTGCAACCTATTTCAACAAGTAGATGAAAATATTAAAATACAAAGGAGGCTCCTAGATTATATCCATACTTCAGGGTGGCCTCTGAAATGAATTCACCCATGATCCTTGTCTATAATCATTTTAAGATAATGATTTGCTTTCAAATGTTATTTTTTTAATGATGTGACTATTATGTATTTTTCAGCTAAGGAATAACTTTAATTTTTTACTATAGTTCACTGGTATGAATAAAAAGACACGTATGAAGAAATATGCCTCTAAATGGATTTTGAACACATTTTTGAATGGCATGAGACATATGAATATAAACTTTTGTTTTATAAATAAAATTGTGTTTTTTCCTCTTAGAAAAATATGAATAAATAACACTTAAATTTTAGAAGGAAATAATAAAGCATATTAACAAAATGCTTTACTCTTCTCAATCTAGTTAAGATATCATATATTTGAAAAAAGGAAAATGGGATCGCTCATATAAAAAATTAAAATCCTTTAAAATTTGATTCCTAATTACTCAAAAAATAATCTCAAACATTGATATATTGTCTAATGGGACAACAAGTATCAAGCCATCCAACTACAAAATACAAAATTAAAATACCATAATCTTTGGAATATTTTGAGTAAAATCAAGTCACGTAGACAGTAGACACTAAACACATTATTCCATGAAAACTAACTATGTTTTGCACTTCAAGTGATTTTGTCCCTCTGGATGCCATATTTGGGTCCAGTAGCTCATGCATTTTAGAAATAAGAAACATAAAAAAATTAATAAAAAGGAAAAATATATATATATGTTTAGGAAAAAAGCATTACAAGAATATTTTTATGTATTTCAAGGATATTTCCTTTATTGCATCTAGCCAAAATTGTTTTGATGACTTATGTAAATATAGCTAGTTGAATGCTTCCAATAACGACTTGAGGGTGATGGTAGTAGTAAAGAAATAGAATGAAAAAGATAGTGAATGCAAAGATTCTCTTAATTTCCTCATGATAGGATAGTTGGGATAGGGATAATTCACTAGTGGTTGGCCTATAAAGAATGAATTACCCCTTATTTTCTCAAAATTCATATATATTCTATCTTTTGCAATCAAGGTTTTTTATTTTTTTCTTATGCTCTTTTTTTTTTAATTAAATGGAGGAAGGGTCCAATCCTAGTTGAAATTTAGTTTCTTTTAGGGATTTACTAATGCACAAGAAGTGAGCATGATTTCTCTTTTTGAAATCCCAATCCATTTATTTTTTAAGAGGGAAGCAAGGTGTTCCTCTCTTGTTCATTTGAAAGTGATTTATCCTTTTTATAAGATTAGGGCATGGATGTTTGAACAAATCTTCAAGTAGGTTAAGAATGGAAAGTTTACCTTGAAATCATGAATTTTTGTTCAATGTGATATCTTAAGGTAGCCTTTTTGTTATTATTGATGGAGCATTCCAGAATTTGAATATTAAAATGAGAAGAATTTACTTTCTTCATTTTTAATTATATTTATGAATTTAAGTGGGTAAAGATCAAATGACACAAACTCCTTTAATTGTGATAGATTTGAGACTATTTCTACTTGATGAAGAGCTCATCTTCTTTTAACATAAAAAACCAATTTTATACCATAAATATAATATTAAAGAAAAACAATATTAAAAATACTAAAACACATATTTAATATAGTAATGATTTTTATATTTTCTAAAATAATGAAAAAAAATTTGGAATATTACATCATTATAATAATGCTAAATAAAATCAAGTCTCAAAATTTTATCCCTTATCTAAAATATTAATATTTGGAGAAAAACACATTGTCACAAACCATCAATCCTCTATATTATCTCTATCTATTATGTTTAGCATATACTAAACTTTAAGAAAAAACCAGCATAACGGTTTATAATGGTTAAACAAAAAGTGACAACAAAATATTATAGTGGATATTGGAATTAAAAAGGTGAGATAGATAAATAGATGGAGATTTTATCCAAAAAGCACGCTATAAAACAATATATATACTTTTATAAGATTTTACATAATCATAGTTATGCGATTATAAACATTAATATGGAGAAATTTTATTCATTGTTCATTGAACTCTATTATAAACCATTATACCTATTAATATTTAATAGATTAATATATAGTTTTAATTTTATCAATAAAATTATTTGGAGTTGTAATATTAGGTATATTATTTTGGTATTCAAAATTTTGGGAAAAAAATTATGAGGTGAAACTAATTGCATTGTGGTTATTATAAACTCATTTTTGGAAATATATATGGATTATTAACACAACTAATTGAAAAACCGACAGGTATTTAGGATTCTAACCAGGGTACCCATCAATCTTGTGACTCTCAATAAATGTTCTACCAAGATTTTAGAGGAAAATAGACAAAAAATCTACTAAAAAAACTTCCAAAAAATCGCACACTTAAAACAACTTGAATTTATTTTAGTTATTAATATTTAATAAATTTTGTATATTAATTTATTTATTAATTTTTATTAGTTAATTTTAAGATTTAAATTTAACTCTAAAACAAAAATTTTACGCAAAAAAAAAATCAATCAATCCCAACTAACACTCAAACATTATATTTAATTAAATTATTATTTAATATATAATTTTATTATAGATAATATCAATCCATTAAACTACACTATACAAAAACATATAAATAATTAATAACTATAGTTAATTATTAAATTTATATATAAAAAAAAAAAAAATATACAGTATATATCATTATGCCTTTTTATTTTTGTTTTTATAGATATAAATTTCCTATTTTTGTTTTCAATAATCCCTGTGTAAAGAAGTTGGCATGAATTTGCATTAAAATTGTAAAATATGAAATTATAATGGAAGATATAAATATATATTTACATATCACAAATATTCTTGAGACTCACTAGCACACTTTCTTACCACTGATGTAATCGTTTGCCTAGATTTTATTTTATATTAATTTCTTCGGATTACAAGCACAACGTGCGCGTATCTATCGTACTTTTATCACTCATGTACATCTATCATACTAGTGGATTAGAACTGTACTGTTATACAACATGATTGGTTGAAAGTCAACTTTATTCAAATCTACGCGAGTAAAGAACGGATTAAAGGAAACCTTAACCTTATCCATCTTTTAGTGAACAAATAGATTTTCAGTTGTCGGTGGCTGTCTGCATCTCATGTGACGGTGGAGTAGCTGACAAACAATCCACGAAACGTCACCAGTCACCAGTATCGTCTATCTCAGATCACGCTTACAGAGACTCCACAACATTCACAGGGTCCTCTATCTGACCGTCAGGAATTTCTGTTTAAATGGGTTGAATTTGGGTAAAAAAATTCAATACTTTTAATAATAATAATAATAATAATAGATAAAAAATAAAATAAAATAATTTCATAATTATAATTTATATTTACAAAAATCCTTCCCAATTTTATTAAAATCTTAATAAAATTTCTATAATTTACTAGGCCAATTAAGAGATTGTTTAGACTACGGTTTTTTTTCTAGTATTAAGTAAAAGATAATGCTTGTGACACCGACCACTTGGAGGACCGCTTTAGCGGCTGCAAAAGCCGAAAGCCTAAAGCTGTAGCCGCACGAGTCAAAAAGGCCTCCTGTAACGCACGTTAGAAAGGAAATTTGAAAGCATGCATGTTGCTATGGAGATTGGCGTCTCCCGGTTGGAAAGGGGGGTGCCTTTTAAATGAAAATCCTACCGTGCGGGTTAAGATTGTTTAATGTCAGTATAATTTTTTTATCACTTGCAGTGAATGGCAGGGTTAGATTGGTTTTCTTATATATATTTGTAATTATATAATATTTTTTTTTTACTCAAAGTAATTTAGGTCAAGTGGCATGGTTTATGAGGTCAAGTGGCATGGTTTATGATTTGTGACTTATGTAGTATGGGTTTAAGTCTTGTTTTAGAGATATGTTGACAATATTTATTAAGACTTGAAAAGATAAAACTTAAATCTAGATAATAACACTATAACCCAATCACTAGTTGAAATAAATTTTACTGACTAGGGTTTGTCTTTGTTGTCACAGATGACTAGGGTTTGTCTTTGTTGTCACAGATCACTAGTGTCACTAGACATTTACTTACATACGCCACATGGCACTTGGATTAGCCACGTGTCAGTTTACTGTTCATGTCAGCGATGCCTTTACTTGTCTCTCAAGGAAACTTTATACTATCCACGGTTACATATTCACAGTTAAACACCTTGGATTTTTAAAGACGAATGTGGGATGTTTGGTAGCTACAGAAATTATTGAAGGGCCAAGATTTGCCTGACAGAAAGCTGAGGAGACCTATTTGGAAGACCCTTGATGAACAATACCATGAGCCGATGGTTTTTCCGCTGAATCACACGCCTGCCGAACTAGAACTCTCTGTGGCCACCCTCCTGTGAAAGCTCGGCAGGATTCAGAAGCAGACGGGGTTGGACATCAGGGGCAACAATTTCGACGACGGCCACAATACCTTGAACAATCGCTATCTGCCCAACCTTGTGGCGAGTCTGCCTCCAGCGTAATAGCTTGGCGGGTGTCAATCTACTGC